>CAIGRT010081593.1:0-12656 GCA_903798405.1 Fraxinus platypoda | reverse complement strand
AATGATAATTTCGTTTTTTATGATAATTTTTTCAAGATCAGATCGTAGTCTCGTTACAGTGTGATGTCCTAAAGTGAAATTGTTCGTTGTTAATTGCTGCGACCTCAGTGGACAATCAGTCACAGGATATCAAACAGACCACTTGTGCAGTAATCATGAATAATTTCAGAACTTTCAAATGTACCTCAGAATATATAAATATAAAGCTCGAATATGAAAAATTACATAATAAAAAAATGATAATTTCATTTTTTATGATGATTTTTTCAAAATCAGATCATAGTCTTGTGATAGCATGATGTCCTCATGTGAAATTATCCGATGTTAATTGCTGCGACCTCAGTGGACAATTAGTCACATGATACAACTATCAAACAAACCGTTGTGCAACAATCATGAATAACTTTGGAACTCACAAATGTACCTCAAAAAATATATATAAATACAAAACGCGAGTATGAAAAATTACAGAATATAAAAATGATAATTTCGTTTCTTATTATAATTTTTTTAAAAATCGTTGTCTCGTAATAACACAATGTCCTAAAGTGAAATTGTTTGCATCTAACTACTGCGATCTTTATGGACAATCAGTCTCATGATACAATGATCAAACAAACAACTTGTGTAGCAATCACGAATGGTTTCAGAACTCTCAAGTGTACTCCAAAAATCGTATATAAACATAAAACACGAGTATGAAAATTTACAAAATATGAAAATGATAATTTCATTTTTACGATAATTTTTTCAAATCAGATCGTTGTCTTGTGATAACACGATGTCCTAAATTGAAATTGCCCACCGTTAACTGCTATGATCTCTTTGGACAATCAATCTCAAAATAAAATGATCAAACAAACAATTTGTGTAGCGATAAAGAATAATTTCAGAACTTTCAAATATAACTCAGAAAATATATATATAACTACAAAGTGCGAGTATGAAAAATTACAGAATATAAAGATGATAATTTAGTTTTTTATGATAATTTTTTCAAAGCAAAATATGTGTTTATATAGCCACAATAGATATAACTGCCTCCACCATGATCCAAAAATATTTGTTATTTTAATGGATTGTTTGAAAACGATCATATTATACTGGCTAGTTTGACCTATTAAATAAATCCTAAAATGATTAAAATATATATTTTTTATTTTAATCAAGGATGTCCAAGAGCCTAATAAAAAACTTTTTAATTATTGCTTGGGATGTGAACCGAACCTTTACCTCCCACACAAATTCCACACGTTTCACCAATTTGGCACCTCATCGAACTTAGTTATTTCTTTCACATACTATATTTATTGTATAAATATCTAACAATCCTCCACATGAAATATATAAGATAAATATGAATATTATTTTGGAATATGGAAGAAATCGCGTAGGACACCCATTGGCTTGAACCTTGGTTGTGTATATTCTATCGAGTTCATTAATTACAGAGTGAACTATGTCTTGAGCTTTACAATTATAGTTGCAAATTGAGACAATAACACACACATATGACTTCTAAAATAATCAATGAGTTCTCAAGGTTGTGTTCATTTCGATCGTGAACTTTCTCAGTTTCTTTGAGTGCTCTAGAAAATTAGCCCCAATTCTCATAAGAAGCGACTCCACTTCCACATTGAAAGAGGTGCTTCTATTAAGGGCACACTGTATCTAAGTACCTCACTGAATATTAGCTATAGTAAGCAGTAAGAGCATTAGCTCATCCCCTAATCAATACAGCTGGTACTACGCATCATAGGGGGTTTGGAATAAATCCAATGTAGTACACACATACCACTCCAATAAATATCTAATAGAATATTGTGTTATTCTTTCATAATATTTCAGAAGAATGTTAAGTTGTTTCTCATGAGGGAGTACAACTTATATAATATCTAATAAAAAATGAAATTTATACATTAATATTCTTGATGAATATAGAGTTGTTGTACTTGGAATTAAAAACTTTATACAATTAATATTATAGAAAATTAATATAATTGATGCTCTTGAGTAAGCATAATTTTGTGATTATAACTATCTTGAAAAAATATTATATTTTGCTTGCCGAAGAATTATACAATTTATTAACTTTAACTAGAGAAATATTATGTCCCTGAAGAACAACTTCAAACATATCAATATTCTTAAATGTATTAATGCTCTTGAAGAAGTATAGGTTCGTATGAATAGTTAAATATTTTAGAAGAATGTTGCATTTTTGTTCTAGAAAATAAACTTTATATATAACAATATTTTGGTAAAATATTGTGTTAGTACCTATAAAAAAAATCTTTTACCGATATTTTAAAAGAATATTTTGTTATTCTTGAAAAATAACTTTATAAAATATACATACTATTCACATTGAAGATGTAAATTTTGTATACAAAATTTAATTGAGATGTGATCCTTGTATTGAGATGTGATTTAATAGCATTTAATTGATAAAGGCAAAGGGAAATAATTTTTTTTTCCCAAATGCATGATAATCCTTTTTTTATTCTTACTAGAACGGATTGTGCTCTTATAGTTATTATACTAGTTTACTAACACATGAAATTATCTCATATATATGTATGTGTTTGAGGCTTTATGTAAATTATAATGTTTGTCAGTTATTTAATGGGTTAATGATTTGATTGTGAGATCCATATATTTTTTATTATATTTGTCCTTGGTTGATCAAAGTTGTTATTAAGTTTATATTTTGTGAAAACAAATTTTCCTTTAAATAAGGAAAATAATAATTGTTTTTCTTTATCGTCTTCGTTAAAAATATTAATCATCCATTATAATATACCGTTACAAATTATTTGATCACTTGTTAATTGTTGGCCGTTTATTAATTGTGAGAATGTAAATTGTACACAATGTTTATGGGTTTAGATGTATTAAATCCTCAATTCTATTATATATATATATATATATATATATATATATATATTTTATTCGCTTATCTTTTTGGGTAGTATTATACGTCTAACATTTTGTTGAGGTTATCATAAATTCGAGGTATGACGAGTTAACATTAATATTCCCTTAACTAATTTTGGTACGCCAACTATGCCAAACCACTGCTATGCCTTGAATTAACCTGTAAATTTAGNCTTAACTAATTTTGGTACGCCAACTATGCCAAACCACTGCTATGCCTTGAATTAACCTGTAAATTTAGTAGGAATGAGTACCAAAGTAATACTCAGTAGGAAACACTTGAGTAAATAATAAAAAAATATGTTTTCTAGAAATGCAAACTTTGGTTATTTGTGTCACCGTTAATTGCAAAGCGAATCAGTGATCAGACAGTCTGCTTACTCTTAGGTTTTGATAACCCCTTTCAAGTAACAAAAATCATCTCTTTATCTCTCATTTGAGCCACCAAATGGTGCTTCCATTTTCTCATGAGTAACACAATAACACGTTTAATGCAAATCGAAAACAAATAATTTTTACATCACTTACAAAAGTGCCGAAAACACCCTACCTTAAATGCTTGGAATTTGAATATCATTTTGCATCCAATTTGTAATCAAATGCAGCGTACTCTTAGCCTCTCTTTCAAAAAATTTTCATATTCAAAGTACCTTAAGTCTATGGGAAAAGTGCATAATAATTTTATGTATAGGTATAATAGTTTGTGAAAGAAAACGTGGCTTTAGGGCTTGTAGGAGGGTTTTTCAAATACAAAATGAAAACGGCTATTGGCAGTAACCAAAATGGAATTAAAAACAAATGGTAAATATAATATTAATTATGTGTATAAATGGGGAATTTATGAGAACATGCACGTTAGCTTTTCAAATGAAATGGCAATTTTTTTTTTTTAAAATTAACATAATGGGTATTAAATGATTGAAATGGTCATGGCACTTAGTGGATGGTAAAAAATTTTAAATGGGATGCCTAGTGGAGAAAAAGAAAAGTTGGATTGAGGGATGAGAAAGAATTAAAATACATGGCTAAATTTTGTATTGTTGGCACTATGAAATAAATTATCTAATTTTAATTTTATGGATTTAACACAGGCGGTAATTAAACAAAATAAGAAATTTGCGGTTTTAAATTTAGAATTCGACATCTTACGACAATTTTTAGACAAGTGAGTGCAGCATTACTATTGTGACCAAAACTTTAATTTGGACTCTTAGGAAGTGTCGTAGCGACGTAGTAATATAACCCAAATTATTTTCGAATTATAGAAGAAAAATTCTTTTAAAATGAAACACAAGATTTTTTTTCTCGGTCACTGCACTTAATCCTTCTAAAATGTAACTTTGTAAGGAAAGAAGATAACTATCACTTTGGGATTGTCATAAACCTAAACGCAATTCAAGGCAAGTTCAAGGTACAAAATTCAGTAAGGAGAACAAATTCAAGGTTTAGAGCATTTCTCTCAGGATATTTTTCTTTACTTTGTAATTCAAAAAGTGTTCAAAGGCATAGAAAGGATTTTTGGTATTCTTTTGAAGGTTAAATGCTTTGTATTCTTTTGAAGGTTAAATGCTTCAAGAGCATTTCGATAGTTCTTTTTGGGTGCTATCTTCTGCTAGAATTTGAGTGTGACCCAAATTCTTTGTTGAAGATAATTTAGAGTTCTAATAAAAGTGTACATTAAGAAGAATTTTATTTGAAATACTATTGTGAAATCGTATTCAAATTTACTTGGCGAATTCTGGTTGAAGTTTTATTTGGAAGCCCATTGGGAATGTGAATTTGTGTTTGACTTGAAGAAGAAATTGGGATGAAGAAAACATGTTTCGTCCCTGCGTGATTTTTTTCTGTTCTACTCCGATTCTTGCATTCTACTTCAACTACAACTTTACTATTATGAGGGTTTGGATGTCCCCTATTTATTCCATATATATGTTTAGCTCTTCATTGTATTTTAGATCAAGTTAGACAAATGATAAATACAAAATCTTTGTATTATTTCTCCATATTATAAAGTCTCTATTATCTGCAAATTACTTTATTCTTGTATTCTTGTGATTAATTACTTCATATTGTGGCTATAATCTCTTATTATTTTACAACAATTGGCATCATAGCATTCTAGTCCATAACAATAGGTATCAAAGCTTTTGGTGTTAAAATTCTTGGGAAGATCAAGGTTTTTCATGATAGCAGCAGTGATATTCAGCTATTAGATAGCAATACAAGATTCTCTTTGTGGTAGGTAAATATGCGAGCAGTACTTACTCAGATAGATATGGATGACGCGTTGTTGGGATTTGACAAGATGCCCACAACTTGAACTATGGAGGGGAAACAACGGAGGGATTGAAAGGCTCTATCTCAAATACATCTTCATCTTTCAAATAATATTCTTTATGACGTTTTGAAGGAGAAATCGACCGCTGTATTATGGTTAAAATTAGAGCAATCATACATGACGAAGAACTAGCAAATTGCATCTAAAGCAACGTTTATATTTTCGTCGTATAACAGAAGGTACATTTCTTGAAGATCACATAGTTCCTTTTAAAGATATCGTCATTGATTTGAGACCTTGGAGAAAACTTGTAATTGATTTTGTCGTGTTCATTGCCTTATCTTTTAAAGATACGATTCCATATAGTCGTGATGCTCTCACCATCGAAAAAGTCTACGATACTTTATATTCAAAAGAGAAGATGAAGCCTTTTGTAGCATTTGGGGATCATGGAGATTGTCTCATTATTCATGGTGGTCGTTCCAGTGGCAAATCAAAATCTAAATTCAAAATTTGTAATTATTGCAAGAAAAAAGGGCGCTTGGTAAACGATTGTTATAAGTTGCAGAATAAATCAAAGTCAACTGCAAATCAACAATCAGAAACTTCAGGAATACCAAGTATTGCAGAAAATCATAGTAATGATGGAGAACTTTTACTTATGTCTGACTACAACTCCAAACCTGAGGTTTGGATTTTGGATACAGCTTGCACTTTTCATATGCCACCCAATTCAAAATTATTTTCAATATATGAAAAAGCTGAATTCAAAAGGTGTTGTGATGACCGATAATAACACATCTTGTCGAACAGTTGGTATTGGTAATATTGGAATAAAGATGTTTGATGAGATGGTTACATTGGTTAGAACACTTGATGCAGTGAGATACATTCTAGATCTGAAGAAAAATTTATCTTCTTAAGTACTATTGATTCAAAATGGTATAGGTACACTGATGAAGGTGGTGTTCTAAAAGTTATCAAAGAAGTCAGTGTTGTGCTAATGGGACATAGAAGATCCCATTTATATATCTTACAGGGTGATACATATTTTCGAGTAATCAGTATATTTTAAAAACTCAGATGGATTTAGAGTTGGCTTCTGTACCGTTGGAGTCTAATTTGAGGTTTTCGTTTAAGAACACATCTAAGCTGAATTTTGAAGATATGGGTAAATCCGTCTTGCTACCATTATTGACAATGTCATCGTATTCAATTATTAAAAATAGACTTATTTTGGTCATAAGGTTCTATATAGGTACAACAATTCTGCTGATTTTGTTGATGATTTGCTGCTAAGGGTGTTAATTCTAGACAAGATCCTTCTTTTGATGCATTCAATTGTGATTCTGTTACAACCTAGTTTCAGCCTTATTTGGTGGTCATTAGACTACTTTTGCCCCTAGTTGGGGTAGTAGAGGTGGATAATATTTCTAGTTGAAATTGTCAATGGAGAAGTTCGTTTGTGTTTTTCATTAAAAAGTTCAAGTTTATTCCTTGCAGTGAAATTTGTCTCTGGGTAGAGAATTTTTAAAAATTTTGTTCATTGTAGTGGAATTCATGTCAATGTGGAGATTGTTAAAATTTAGGTGTGACCCAAATTCTTTGTTGAAGATAATTGAGAGTTCTAATTAAAGTGCACATTAAGAAGAATTCTATTTGAAATGCTATTGTGAAATCCTATTCAAGTTTACCGGGAAAATTTTAATTGAAGTTCTAGTTAAAAGCCTATTGGGGGTAGAAATTTGTGTTGGACTTGAAAAAGATATTGGGATGAAGAAAATCAAATTTTTTGGAGTAAAGGATGCGAGAGTGGTTGCCGCGATGCTACGATGCCACGTAAATTCTGGTCCAGCGTTACGGTGCTAGGCTTAGGGCGTCGCCAACCTGTCTATTTTACCCCTGCAAGATTTTTTATGTTCTACTCCATTTTAGACTCCATTTCTTGCTTTCTACTTCAACTACGGGTTTGGACGTCCCCTATTTGCTATATATATATTCAGCTCTTTTAATATTTTAGATTAAGTTGACAAATCATAAACACAAAATCTTTGTATTTTTTCTTCATATTATAATAAAATCTTCATTCTCTGCCAATTACTTTATTCTTGTGTTCTTGTAATCAATTATTTCATATAGTGGCTATAATCTCTTATCTTTTCACACCAAACTAGTATCAAAACATTCCAGTCCATAACATCTTCATTTCTCCTTTCTATTTCATGTCTTCTTTTATGATGTTTTTAGCTTTATAACATGAATGGTTAATAATTTCTTAGTTAGGGCGCTTTTCGAAGTCAATAAACAATGATATATTTTTAGCATTTTAAATTTTATTTTCAGTGTTAAATTCATAAATGAGATTGCTTTTATTTTTCAATTTTAATTAAAGACTTGCATGATATTTTCATAGATTGATCTTCTTAGACATGTCTAGGATTAAAAGTTGAAAAGCACAAGTCTACTATCATATCTGACCTTGTTTGATCTTCATTTTTTTAAAAATATATTATTCTTTATTTTTTCAACCATAAATTTTTCAATAAAATAATATTACACACAACCCAAAAACTTTTCCTTCATTTTTACTCCATCAATCTACTATTCCAAAAAAGTATTCTACACTAACATGGGGGCTCAAACAGGCCTTCTTAATGGGATTTGAAATGTTAAACATGCCTCCATCAATAATATTTTTCGTGCAACTAAGATTAAACCTAAGAACTTAATCTAGAAAAAAAGTAGTTTCTACGCTACATAGTAATAGATACCATGTTCTAAGGTTCAGGTGATAGTCATATCTTTTTTTTCTTAATGGAATTTGAAATGTTAAATGTGGATACTACGTTATATTACAAGTACGATGCGTATACCAGGCGTTTTACCTGTGGAGTAAGAAATAATTCTACAAATTAAGCCCTTGTTTATCTTTCATTTTTTCAAAACTCATTTTTCCAACATATTCATTTTCAACGACACATTCACATAGTAAAATATTTTACACGTAAATCCAAAACATTTACCTACTTTCTAACCATACATTCTCCAAAAATTCACTATTCAAAATAATGATTTTCAAAAAAAATAAAAATAAATAAAAGGGCCACCAAATAGGGGCTAAGATAAACACCATAACCTCTTTGTGAGTTTCTTCATTTCATGAATTGAAAGTTGAATTTCTAGTTGCTATTTAGTCATTCTTGTTTAAAAAGTGGATAATCTGTCCTAGCTAAGCTTTCACAAAAAGAAAATTCGAATATAATTTTTTAGTTTTAGTTTTAGTTTTCATTTCAATAGAATATCAATCTAGTTTTTAATAGCTTTTAAAAAAACTCAAAATCCCTTTTTTTCTAACTCAACTTGATATTTAGATTTAATTGGCTATTTCTCATGGGATCTACCCTTAAGAAGAAATTATTCTCTCCCCGGATAGCAAAAGCCACTCAATTATTGCTTGTGAAATGAGGATGACCTCTTTTGTACCAAATGAGGTTGGACCAGGATACATGCTAAGGAGTTTCATTAGTAGGAAAATATGCTTTCTTTGGACAATAGCTCAAAATATAGGCGACAAAGATGCTACTGCACAGTCTCGTAAAAAAAGCATCAAATAAAAATAGAGCATCAAAGATCGATAGGAATTTTACAACTATTACCTATACCAAAGTGGAAATGGAAAAGAATTACTATGAACTTTGTGGCGTGATTACAAAAAACAGCTAAAAGATACTCCAAAATTTGGGTAATTATGGAGATATTGACTAAATCTACTCATTTCATTACAGCTTATTCCACTTATTCCATGGATCGATATTTACAACTTTATGTACCTAAAGTAGTTAGATTTCGTGGGGTACATTAAATTCGACAGAGATTTTCAGTTTTTATATGTCTCTTATAAGAGCATAAGGCTTTGGAAAAATAGTTATCTTTAAGCACAATGTATTATCCCTAAACTGATGAACAAACAGAAAGAATAATACAAATATTGGAAGATATGTTCACGACTTGTGTATTGAATTTCCAAGGTCGGTAGAGTAAATTTTTTTCCTTCAGTGGAACTTTTATACAACAATAATTATCAGGCTACGATTATAATGGATAGGCGAGGCATTATATGGTATAAAAAATAGTTCTTCGATTCACTAAGATGAGGTTGGGAAAATGAAACTACTAGGTCCAGTCATGATCCGTGAAATAACTTAAGTTGTGACACAAATATGTCACCGTTGCGAACTGTCCAAAACTGATAAAAAAAGCTATGCATCCTAAAGAATAAGAATGTTGGAACTCACGGTAAGAGATCAAGTATTTTATAAAGGTAGCTCCAATGAAAGGTGTTTTGTGATTTGGAAAGAAAGAAAAAACTTAGAAAAGTGAATACAACGTGCGAAGGGAATAGAGGCCTAAGAAGTTCACTCCAAGTGGGCGAACATCCCCATCTATCCAAGTTGTCTTCAGACTGGCAAGTAAGTATACATGATTGGATAAATAAAGGATGGTACTCTTAACAGAATCAGTTATAAAGTAACTAATAAGGAGCCACCATCTATTTTTTTTCCCCTAAATTACCAAAATATGGAAAGAAACCTATAAATACCCCCTCATGTAAAGAAGAAAAAGGTGCAATTTAAATATTTCCCTCTCAAATAGCTATTTCTCCTCTTGCTCCAAGTTTGAGATTGAAGCCAGAGAGCCTAGGAAATGAAAATCATAGTTAGGTAAGAAAATTTATTGATCCAGTTTTTACCATCAACAATTGGCACCGTCTATAGAAAACTGAGCAAAGTAAGCCACAAAGTTATACGTCCTAGTTGAGAAAAACTTGAGATCTAAAGGAATAAGCTAAGCAAAGAGGAGGCTTAGTATTAGTCAAAGCGCTGGATAACGAGAATCAAGAGATCGGTAGTGCCCTAACCAATGCAGAGGCAACCTCAGTGTGGAGGCTATCCAGATGATGACAACGGATCTCAAAGTGCTGATGGTGGAACGCAATACCCTATGCGCAAAGATACAACACTTGAAAAATAAGCGCATAGGTAATCCACAATCATTGACTTTTTCAATTAAATCTATAGAGCCTAGAACAAAAATTTCAAGAATAGAGGATGAAGTGGTCATGATCAAGCAGTAATAGTGAGAAAATATTTTCACTGAATATTCATGGACAATGAAAGCATCGAAAACGTGCTATATGAAGAGGCGTTGATCAAATGTAGAAGTATACTCATTGGATCCCAGTGTTGGAGCTTTACCACTTGACCCGAGGATGCTCGGTTCTTTACGTATTGACCACTCTATTGGTAAAGATAGGAGAGACACCCCGAGCATACCAAGGATACATGAATTCAACATTGTTAATGATAAATTTGCCCACAACGGAATTCTTGGAAGAACTGCCATGAAACATGAAAGTATAATTATATGCTTTCGTCAATCTCATGTGAGATATTCTACGAATAAAGACGAAATGTCCTTAAAACATAATCAGGGAATCTCACACAGAAATCATGAAAGTAACGAAAAATGAGATATAACTTATAAGAATATCATCTATAGTGGAAACGAGTAATCCTGGGATAATCTTGAGATTGATGACACTATTGACCCCAAAAGTTTTTCTGTTAGCATAGAGGATAATTTTGCTCTGAAAATTGGCAACAAATTGGGTGAGCCTGTGAAAGGATTGCTAAAAAATTTCCTAATTGCAAACTTAGATGTGTTCTCCTGGAAGCACGCTGACATAGTGAGAATATATCCCAAAGTCGCTAGTCATGCTTTACAAATTGATACGAAGATCAAACCCAAGATGAAAAGGTGTCGACCAATGAGTGCAGAAAAGTATGAAGTATTGAAAAGTAATGTGGATAAGCTATTAGAGAATGATTTTTATCTATAAAACTTAATACCCTGTGTGGGTATGTAATCTGATCCGGTACCGAAGAGTAATGGGAAATGGCGAACGTACTAAGATTTCACGGACTTGAATAAAGCTTATCCTAAAGATAACTTCTTACCCAAAGAATTGATCAGCTAGTGGATGCGATTGCTGAGCATGAGCTATTAAGCTTTATGGACTCATATTCGGGGTATAACCCTATGTATGAATCTGACAAAGAACATACAACATTCATAACACATTGATGATTTTACTATTATAAGATAATTACCATTTGGGCTAAAAAATCTGGGGCTATGTACCAAAGGATAGTGAACAAAATGTTCACCAAGTAGATAGGAAAAACGATGGAAGTATACATCGACGACATGCTTGTGAAAAAGCATTCAGGCTGAGGACCACTTGAAACATCTGGAAGAAGCTTTCAACATATTGCCGAAGTACATAATGAAACTCAATCCACTTAAATGCACTTTTGGAGTCAAATTCGGAAAGTTCTTTGGGTACATGGTCAATGAGCTAGATATTGAAGTGAACCCTGATAAAATTCAGGCCCTCATAAAAATGCAATCCACATCTAAACCAAAAGATGTACAAAGCCTAACAGGAAGGGTAGCCATATAGAGTAGGTTCGTATCATGAGCAACAGACATTTCTCTCCCTTCTTCCAAGTGCTAAAATGAGGGAAAAAGTTCGAATGGAGCAGGAATGTGAGCAAGCATTTCAAGCTCTGAAAGTTCATCTGGGGAAAGTCCTCTATTAGCCAAATCCAAGAATGAAGAAAAATTATTACTATATATGGCGGTCTCTAAAGTGGTGGTTACCTCAGTGTGGTAAACGAAGAAGGGCAATAATTGTTACCAGTTTACTATGTAAGAAAAGCCCTATCCAGACATGGAAAAGCTAGCCCTAGCCTTAGTTACAAAGTCATGAAAGTTGCGACCCTATTTTCAGAGCCATATCATTGAAGTATTAACTAATTTCCCACTTAAACAAGACTACAAAAGCTCGATACGTCAAGGAGGCTAAAGAAATGGGTGATAGAGCGGGGCAATTCGAGATAAGTTACAAAGGATGGTTCACAATCAAAGCACAGGCACTGGTAAACTTTGTTGCATAATTATCAAATGTTTGTTCCTGAAGAAGAACTCGAGCAAAGAACATGAAAGTTATTCATAGATGGATCATCTAGAGAAACTGGTTCTGGAGCAGGCACAATACTGACAAGCCCAAAAGAACATAAGTTGAATTGTGCATTGAGGTTCACTTTCAAAGCAACCAACAATGCAGCCGAATGTATTCTCTATTAGCGAGCCTACGATTGGCAAGAGAAATGCAAGCTCAAAATATAGAAGTAAAAAGCGATTCACAACTGGTAATAAATCAGGTGAACGAAAAATTCCCAACCAAGGATAAAATAATGTCTGCTTACCTTGCATAAGCCATAAGGCCACTTCAGTGTTTCAACAAATTTGAACTCGTCCAAATCACTAAAGAGGAAAATGAGCATGCGTCTATGTCATACCCCATTCCTACAGTATA
>CAIGRT010081574.1:0-11117 GCA_903798405.1 Fraxinus platypoda | reverse complement strand
AACTCATTGGCTAATAAATAGTTATTAGCCATGAAAGGATGTAACGTACCGAATTGAATAGTGAGGGGCTGCTCTGGATTAAACTACCCTACCCTAGCCAAACAAATAACACTACCATTCTACCCTTTAGCAATGTGAAATAACATACAACATAAACTAATTATGCTAACACCCCCATTCAAACTCACGATGCGGCAATAAGAAGCAGCGAGATTTTGTTAATCGAAAAATGGAAACATAGAACAAGATATGTTTTGGTAAAAAAAAATCAACTAATTGTCTCGAAGAAGGAACAGAAGGTAGAGTGATAGTGCCATGCTGAAGGTGGTGGAAGAATGAGATGACAATAAATTTCAATGTGCTTCATTCATTCATGGAACACGAAGTTGTGGGATATCTGAATAACGCTTATTATTACAATATATAGGAGTCGGAGTGGGAAGAATATTACCCATATCTACAAGTAACCAACGTAATTAAACAATTTCAGTACTCAAATTAGGTAGAAGATCAAGAAACAAAAGTTTGTTTCCTACTATTCCAAAATATAAAAGAATCACCAAAAAAATTCACAGAAACCAGTAGTGGTTTTACGACCAATTGGATCACTATCCCAAACAGCATCAAAGTACGCACATAGCTCTAAAGATGAGGTTGATGAAAATAAAGTCTCTAAAAGAAAGTGCCACGAAGATGGTGCAAATACGAACAACAATAGCCTAATGAAATGTAGTAGGAGATGCAACAAACTGACTAACAATATAAACAACGTAAGCAGTATCTGGACGAGTAATAGTGATATATACCAAACAACCAACAATAGTATAATATAAAATATGGTATGTAAAAGGTATATCATCAGAGGGTGAATATGAAAGTTGGTCTCGAAAGGAGTATCAACAGTTCGATTATCAATAAGATGAGAATTCTCAATGACGTCCACTACAGACTTGGACTTAGAAAATAACCCTTAAGAGAATAAGTAACCTTTATACACAAGAAGTAACATAGTAGGCTCAAGCCCTTCATTTCAAATTGATGAGTTAATTCTGACTTCATGATAAGAATCCTATCAATATCATCACCAATTCATGTCATCAACATATAAAAAGAAAATAGAATAGCGCAACCTACTAATGTGTATTAAACAAACAAAGTAGAATCATGTTGAATGGAAGAAAAATCAATAGAGGTAATAACAGTAGAAAACTTTTCAAGCCAAGCACGAAGTACATGTTTGAGACCATAAAGTGCATTCTTAAGTTTGTAAACATCTCCATGGTTATGAGAAACACCATGGGAGGATACCATAAAAACATCATCTTGAAGATTTCCATTGAAGAAGATATTTTTAACATCCATCTAAGATATAGTCCATCGATGAACAAAGGCAATAATAGCAAGTGTATGAACAATAGTCATTTTTATAACAGTAGCGAAGGCTTTCTCATAATCCATACCATACTGTCGAGTAAATATCTTAGAAACTAATCTGGCTCTATATCGCTAAACTGAGTCAGTAGATTTAGTTTTGATCTTATAGATCCAATGAGAACCAACAACACATTTACTAGGTGGTAATGGAACCAAATTCTAAGTATCAGTCTTATGAAATGCAGAGAGTTCCTCAGCTACAACATGCTGCCAAAGAGGATAAAAAAAACCTCTTTATAGGAAGAATGCTTAGATAGTTTGTGAATAAAGGTTAAAAAACAACTAAATGAATTTGAATAGCTAGAATAACTAAAATTTGGTAACTTAGAGGACTTACGAGAACGCTGAGGATATTGAGGAGGAGAAGGACCTATAATCACATGATGTTCTTGGGAGGTCATAGACGGAGAGGGAACATCAAAGACATTATGATCCGATGCATTTGTACCTGTAGCTCCATATATATAATACATGGGGTATAAGAGGGTAGAATATTTGTACCATCAGAGAATTGATCAAATGCAAATGAGTTTAGACTTAGTCATTTTATCAGATGCTCAAGGAACACAACAGGACGAGAGACATACAATTTTTGGCTGATGGGATCAAAACAACAGTTACCTTTTATCCATCATCATTACCTAAAAATACACAAATGGCAAAGCATGAAGTCAACTTGCTGCGCTCTACTTTAGAACGAAGAACAAATCAAGTACAAAAATAAAAACTTTTAAGAAAGAATAATAAAGAGGATGCCATTACAATGTTTAAAAGGGTGACAAAATCAGAAATATAAGACGATGGAATTTTATTGATTAAATGAACAACGATAATGATTGACAATTGAAACGGGAGAAGGATTCCTAAAGGAATTATTGTATATTACTATGATTTTGCATTAGAATTAAACTCTTACACAAAAATGGCTTGTCCAATTACTTTCGGATATACCTAGCGTATTAATTTCACTACTTTCGAGGTTCACTCACAGCGGTCAATTATATTAATTGACTTCATTCTCTTTCCTTCTCTCTTTCCTTCTATTTCTCTATCTTTCATGTCATCAATCCGTATAATATGATATATAAATAGCATTACTCATATAAAAGCAGTATCTTTCGTACTAATCATCTTATTTTATATTTCACTCATTAATCCAATGCAGTTTATACACATATTCAAAATATAATTAGACTCCCCTTTATAAAAATAAATGAAATTCAATTATTTATTCAGTAGCATTCGAAATTTTTATTTTTAATAAAATAAAATCATAATTCTTTAAGCACACATTCGAACAGATATATCAATCCTATATACATAAATAGAACCTTTGAATTTTAGATCAAAAGTATATAAAAATAAACTCAATTAAAATTAAATTTAAGTAGGCAATAAAATTCTTTATACTAAATAATGGTGTGTCCATAATAGAAATTAGGAGTGGGCTAGTTTGGTTCGGTCCAACTCTAAAGGAAATCAAATTAAGTATCAATGGAAATCTTAGAAATGGAACCATTAGATTTATATCCAACTATAGAATCGAACCAATCGATTTCGATTCAGTCCGGACATGTTCTTTACATTGAAAAAATTATAAGAATAAAGTATGAAGCTATTTGTCAAGAGGAAAATAGATAAAAATAGAGTATGAAACCACTCGTCATTTTTGTAATCTAATAATAAAAAACACTTATTAAACAAGGCAACAAACAAAAATTCATTCCAAAGTTCAAGATCAACTCATAAAGGAGAGAAAAAGAATAAATAATTAAACACAATATAAACAGTAAAATCTCGATCGAAAAGTAATTTTTAAGAATTCCATATAACAATAATCTGATTATCTTTAATGATCTTGATAAATGATGGCCGACCACTTTGAAAATAACGAGAAATTTAAATCCTTATCAAATATTGAACTAAAAATATATTTTTCCTATTGGGTTACATTAAAGCTGTGAATTTGTAAAGTATTTATAAAAATTAGATTTAAATTTTGATTATCCAATAAAGGAAAGAAGAATAAGCCATTGGGAAATAGAATTTTAATGTGATATAATTTTGGGTTTAATGTTCAAAGATCTATTGCATCTTGGTCCATGCAAAAAAAGAAATTCAGAATAATCGAATTCACTATTAATTCTCAAGCCGTACCAAAAATTGGACCGAAACTGATCGATGCTCGATACATGGTACCACAATCGATCCATTTAATAGAGGAACCGAAGCTGAACGGGACAGTTCTATCCGATTTCGGTCCGATCCCCAAAAAAAATGCTCACTCCTAATAAAAATTCGCTTGGACCAAAAATAATGGTATGTGAAAGGAGATATCCCAATTTTTATTTTTAAAAGAATATACAAAGAAATGGGCCAAAAGAATATACAAAGAAATGGGACTCAGTGAGTGCCAAAAAATAATTTCAACCGACAAATATTCGAAGAAAAATCACAATAATTCAAAAGATCAATTTCCTGTATTCAGAATTCTAAAGGCGAAATTTCTTTGCCGGATGAGGGCTCTCGACTTCGTCTTCGCCTGAGCCAAAGCCCGGACAGAATTGTGGCTGCGCCGGCAAGTTCAAGTCAAAGTCCCGGTGAGTAACGGTAGTCTGTACACGTTCTGACGATGTAATAGCGCTGCTGGCAGCTCCGCCGCCGTTGCTAGTGGCGCCTCCTTCATAGTGGCGCCTTTTGTGGCCTCCCAAAGCCTGGCCGGTGGGGAAACACTTGTGGCAGATGGAGCATTTATGGGTCCCGCCACACTTTGTGATGGCAGAAGTAGTGGTGGTAGCGGAGGCAGAGATTGTGGAGTTTTCTTGAATTCCGTCACCACTGCCAGTTATCTTTCGATGGATCGTCTTGTGCCCTCCCAAAGCTTGGTAAGATCCGAAAGCTTTGCCACATACCGAACACTTATACATAACCTTCGTAGAATCTGGTGGCAGACGGGTTTCTGATTGCGATTGTTTCTGCAGCAGTGCGGCTGTTGTGGCGGGGCCGCCTCCACGAGCTAACATCATAAGGCAAATAGCTAAATGTTCTTCTTCAGTTGGTTCATTTTGTTCCACGCTATGTGGTCGCCTTGATCGCTTACCCTTCAGCCACTGCCTAAAAGAGCTTAGGCCGGCTTTATCCAACTGAAATGGCGGCGATGTAGTATTCAGAGAATTCAATGCTTCAAGTTCCATATATAATAGAAAGATAGTAAGGACTTAACCAAACTTTTCTTTTCAAGAAGTACTGAGAATGGAGGATTAGCTGAGTGAAGATTGCACTCGGATAGAGACGAGATCAATAGAAGAATTCAAGTTATTGATCTATAGTTTTTGAGAGCAAAGGGAAGAATTTGTTCTTGAGTGAGTTTTAGAATAAGGGAAAAGGGATCGTAAGACTTATATAAACGGGGTGGAATAGGTGGTGGAAGTTGCTTCACAAGCGTTAGGAAAGGGAAGGGAAGGCTACGTGTACATTTCACGGTAACATCTTGTTTGACATCTTTGGTGTTTTCAAAAAGAAATGGACGGGAATATAACTTTTTTTTGTTTTTTTTTTAAAACTGGCGAATGGTGTGTTGTCACGTGGTACAATATAAAGAATGATGTGAAATATGATATACATGTAGCATGATTGAAATAAAAATAAAATTATCAGTAAAAGTATGTGGATTGAGGAGCACGTTTAGTTTTGGAGAATTTTACTTGTGGCCCAAGTGGGAAGAAGTTGGTTAGAAATTGTGGGTAGTGTGTGGGGCTTTAGGGTTTTGAGGGGAAGGAAAAGATCGAGTAACTGAGTGAAGAGATGACTAGTCAATGTAGACTAAGCCCAAGTCAAAACTCCTACACGGTCTTAAACTATGTACTTCATCAACTTATGCAAAGCATAAATTAATATCGACTTTAGATGCAAAATACCTTTTAGTACATTTTTTTCTTAATACATTTTAGTACATATTGCTAATTCTTTATTAATTTGTCATATACAATCACACCATGTATTCAATCATGTAAACCATACAAGCATTTGGATTTTGATGAGNATTCAATCATGTAAACCATACAAGCATTTGGATTTTGATGAGGTTTTTTCGTTTCTTTATGCGTAGTTGCATTTCTTCAACATACTCAAATATTTTGAACCATAGAATATTACATAGAGGAATGTTTGGCTAAGTCTACTAATAATTAGAACAAGTTGCTTATAATTTGAAAAGAGGCTTACTTTGCTATCAAAATAAAATTTAAAATATTAAGAGCCTGTTTTGTTAAGAATAAAGAGTTTGCTTATAAGTGATTTTTTTTGTTTATCAAAACTAAAAATAAGTAAGCCACGTAGCAATTGAATAAGAGTTACTTCCAAATATGTTTGAACGTAATTTTTACTTAAAAGATGAAGAACCCATGACGCAAATAAGGGACTCAAGATGAACAAAAGAAGAAATTTAGGGACCAATTTGAAAAGGGAGAAATTGGAAGACACCTTGCGTTCGCAAGGTCATGCCATGAGATTGCGTGCATAGAAAATTTTCCACGAACAAGTTCAAAAGGTTACCATGCGATGGCAACTACTTTAGCCACGTGATCGAATGGTTCTTCAAGATAGGAAAAGAAAAAATCTTATTTCCTAATCCAAATCAACTTCTATCTAGAATAAATTTTGGGCACGAGTTTTGTCCTAATTATGGGACTATAAAAAAATTTAAAATAGATATTATCACTCATTCAAAAAAGAGAAGGTTTTTAGACATAAACACATAATTTTACACCAAATTCAATCTATTCATTTGGATTATATGAAGAAGAAAAGGATTCAAGAAGATTAATCAAAAACTATCGAAGAGATTCAAAAATTCAAGAAGGGATGTATTATCAATGCAATTTGTGTTTGTGTAATAATATAATGCTCCACTAATTATATAGACACGAGGATAATTATGAATGCTATATTTTGATATTTTAATGTTAATTTCTATATCATGTCTTTGATATTTGATTGGTTTGAGTCATTGTTAGGCTTTTCAGGTTTTCAAGTACTTGGCCAATAATTGATTATATTTTATTCGAGAAAAAGAATATGAATTATAAAGGACATAGTAACTATCATTGTAAGGTCATATAGGGGATATATATACATTGTTATGCTTTGCATGATCCCAATGAATGTTCTTGTAGTTTAATGCATTTTTATATGTTCACATCTTTTATAGAGATATAGTGGGGTTAAATGTGAGAATAGATTCAATATTACTCAAGAGATATTATTAAATGAAATAGGATCACAGATCGTCAAATCTAAATAAGGCCCCGTTTGGTACGGATTCTCCAATTCTACAGTAAATCAATTCTCATTTTCAACAACACATTCTTCAATAAAATAATATTTTCCATCACATCTATATTCTTATCTTCTTTTTCAACCACACATTTCCCATCATATCACTATTCAAAATCAATTCTTCCCCCAAAAAATCCCTACCAAACAAGCTCTAAGTATTGTCAACTAGAATTGATATTAAGCCCATGTTTGTCTACCANAAACCAATAAAGTTACCTTAAATTTCAACCACACATTCTTCAAAAAATACTATTCATTACACCATTTTCAACCCAATAATGGTAGAAGGCTCTAAAATGGAATAATATAGGGAGATTCAAAGTCATAGTGGTTCTAATTAATTGAGTTTCATATACGCTTCCGTGTTGGTTAAAAATTTTGATAGTTAATTTGTTATAGGTTTAGTTTTTAATTATAAAACTCAAACAAGATATGATATTTCGTGTTAAAAATGAAGGTAATATCGGATTGCTCTGATATCACTTTGTTGAAGAAAACACAAGATTGTAGACACAATATAAAATAAAGATCACAAAATACAAGAATAATGTAATTTGTAGAGAATGTAGATTTTATTACAATACGGAGAAATGATACAAAGATTTTGTGTATATGATTTGTCCAACTCAGTTTAAAATATAATGAAGAACTAAATATATATAGAGGACGTCCAAAGCCCTAAAAGTAAAGTTATAGATGGAAATGAATGCTCAGTATGTGTCACGCGAAACGAGTCTGGGCCAGATAACACTGCCACTCAAGCGCTAGACGGAGTGAGAGCCAGCTCTCAGGACATAATTGCAATGGCGTTGCTTGAGTGGTAGGCTAGCAAAAAGCATAAAAAATTTCTCCCTAGTCTATAGCTTGATCTCTTCAAATCCAATACAAAATCCAACTCTCAATTTGACTTTCAAATAAAACTTCAACTAGAATTTGTCCAACAGAATTCAGGTCATACCCTAATTCTAACAAATTCCACCTTGACACGAATTCCATTGCAATGGACAAACTTCAAAAATTCTCTACCATGAGACGAAATTCAACTGTAAGGAATAAACTTCAATTCTTTAACAAAAAATACAAACAAAATTCTCTATCAAAATTTTCAACTGAAAATATTCTCCAAAACTCTACTACCCAACTACGACAAAACTCTAGTTGGGTATTAATAAAATTTTGAGAACTGGGCTTGGATATTACCAAATAGGGCAGAAACAAGCCCTAAAATAGAATCACCAAAATTGAATGCATTAAAAGAATGATCTTGATTAGAATCAACACTCTTAACCATATTCAAACCATCAACTAAATCAGCAGAATTGTATATATGTGGAGTCTTATGACAAAAAATGGGTCTGTTACTAGCAACTGAATACAATGACATCGCCAATATTGGTGACAAGGCGGATCTACCTATAACTTTTAAATTTAACCGAGATGTATTCTTCAAAGAAGACCATAAACTAGACTCCAACGATACAAAATCCAACTCCAAATCCACTTGAGTTATTAAAATATGCTGATTGATAAAAAATTCTATATAACATTACAAGATATATAAATGAGATTTCTATGTCTCTTTAGCAAAATACAAGCTCCTTTACCTACATTCAGGATTCCACCTTCAACAATGTACATATACCATTTTGAATTAAGAGTACTTAAAGGAGATAAGATTTCTCTTTAGATCTGGAATGTGTCTCACTGCATCAAATGTTCTAACCATCCCATCAAATATTTTTATTCTGACCCGACCAAACCAGCTATCTAACAATGAGTATTATTACCCGTTATCACAGCACCTTTTGAAACTTTTTCATTTATTGAAAATAAATACCAATTTGGAGATATATGAAAAGTACAAGCTGTATCAAGAATTCAAGTCTCGTCAGGTTTAGAGTTGTAGTCAGACATAAGTAAAAGCTCTCTATTACTGTTAGGATTTTCTACAATGCTTACTTTCCCTGGAGTTTCTGATTGTTGAGTTACAGTAAATTTTGTTTTATTCTGCAACTTATAACAATAGTTTATCAGGTGCTCATTTTTCTTGCAATAATTATAAAATTTGAAGTAAGATTCTGACTTACCCTGTGCACGACCATCATCGATAATGAGGCCATCTCCATGAACCTCAGATGCAATAAGATGTTTCATCTTCTCCTTTGAGTATAGAGCATCATAGACTTATTCGATGGTAATAGTATCACGACTATATACAATCGTGTCTCTAAAAGATATATATGAAGCGGGCAATAAATAAAATAAAATCAATCCCAAATCTTCTTCATTAATTTGACCTCAAAGATCTCCAAATTAGCGATGATTTTCTTAAAAGCTGCTAGGTGATCCTCAAGAGTTGTACCTTATGTCATACGATGAGAATATAGACGTTGCTTCATATTCAATTTACTAGTAAAATTCTTCGTCATGCATAATTGTTTCAATTTTAACAATAATGCAGCGACTGACTTTTCCTTCAAAACATCTTGAAGAATATTATTTGAAAGATGAAGATGTATTTGATATAGGGTCTTTTGATCCCTCCATAATTTTTCTTCCGGAGTCCAAGTTGTTGACATCTTGTCAAATTCCAATAACACGTCATCCAAATTCATCTGAACGAGTACTGCTCGCATCTTTACCTGCCACAAAAAGAGTATTGTATTGCAATCTAATAGCAAAATATCATACTTCATAGTTGACATCCCGAAAGATCAAGTTGAGTTCTTAACTTGATCAAAACTTCGATCTCCCACGAATTTTCAGGTCTTTGGCTTTGATATCAATTTATTGAAAATGAATATGATATTGGATTGCTCTGATATTAATTTTTGAAGAAAACGCGAGATTATAGGCATAATATGAAATAAAGATCACAAAACACAAAAAACAATATAATTGGCAGACAATGAAGATTTTATTATAATGTAGAGAAAGAATACAAAGATTTTGTATTTATGATTTTTCTAACTTAGTCTAAAATTCGATGAAAATCTAAATATATATAACAGATGTCCAAAGTCCTGAAAGTAGAGTTATAGATTGAAATGAATGCTTAAAATGCGTCCAAACATGAAACGGGTATAGGCTGGATAACACCACCGCTTGAGCACTAGGAGGGTAGCGTTGGTGCCGCTCGAGCACTAGCTCTCAGGACAGAATTATGACGACGTTACTCGAGCGGTAGACTAGCGAAAAAGTTTCGAAAATTTCTCCCCAGTCCATATCTTGATCTCTTCAAGTCCAACATAAATTACAACTATCAATTAGGCTTTCAAATAGAATTTCAACTAGAATTTGCCAAATAGATTTCAAATAGGATTTCAAATAACATTCCAAATAGAATTCAGGTTACACCCTCATTCTAACAGTTCGGTTAAATTTATTTTTAATTAGAGTCTGAATACACAGTCCTTGTGGAAACAATATTTTACTTATTTTTAAATACTTGACTACGATATTGTACATTTGCGGGCTATAAGATAATAGTCTCCTTCTGGATCAAACTATACAATGTCACCCTAACATGCGAGAATGAATAATGTATAAGTTGTTGGAGTGTACAACTCGATCAGGTAGAGGTAGTGGATATTTAGGTCAAAAATGTGCATTTTAGTGCAAATAGACATAACAAAGCCATTGAAGAATGTATTAGAAGTTTCTATAAAAGGTAGGGATACTACCATTTTCATCCCAATTCAATACGACCATTGCTGGAACTATGTGCCATACAATTAGTGATTTTACTTTGGAGGAAAATTTTACCTTTGTATCTATTAACAAAACCAAACACTATGGGGATTGGATTTCAGGCATGTCTTAGGGACATAACATAGAGGCAATGAAAATAACATAAATGGCCGGAACTCAGCTAACTCATGTACTAGCGAATTCACTCGAAAAACCAAACAGATGCCCATACCGATTTAAATTTAAACTGTAGACAGAATCACGAAAATGATGATGATATGAGTAAGGAAAAAGGGCTAGCCTTGGAAGTAGTAGAACCTTCATCGGGGGTTATTTCATTACCAATGGTGAGTTCTCCACTGGCTTCGATTAAGTAGCTTACATATATGGTAGGCCATAACGGTTTGTTTATCCTCACCACCAGAGGTATTACTCTAAGCACTCGAATCAGATTCATCATCACTAAAGGTCAATGCTAATGCCTTACGCTTTCCTTTATTCAAGTTCTTCAAATTCGGACATCCATTCCTATAGTGACCAAAACCCTAACATTCATGACATCTAATAGATTGGATTTTCTTATTAGCAGTCCTAGAGGCACTCTCTTCACTATTATCTTTCACGAATTTACTAGGGAATTCTTTTTTTCTTTCTTG
>CAIGRT010081573.1:0-15649 GCA_903798405.1 Fraxinus platypoda | reverse complement strand
ATGAGCTTGTATTTTGTAGAATCTATCTTGGAGTATGTGTGTAGAGAGAGAGAGAGAGAGAGAGAGAGAGAGAGAGAGATGTTGAATTTGGTTAGGGACTTGAATAAAAGGACACAGAGACTTGAAATGGTTGGATAATAAATAGAGGGCTTTAAGAACATGACGGTCTCAAATTTTAAAATTAAATTATTACCGGCTAAAGTGATTTACTTGCCAAACAATTCATTAGGGTGGGTATGTCTTCACGAAACCTCTTGAATTGGACCGATGTTTGAGTTCAATTCTATCAAAACCCTTTAAAAAAAAAAAAAAACTCGTTGTCAGTGTCAGTATATTCTTTCGATAAAATAATTTTACATATAATTCCAAAATCTTCTTTAAATTTTTAACCATACATTATTCAAAAAATCACTATTACAAAATCTATTTTCTAAAAAATAAAAAAAAAAAAAAAAATGGGGATCGAACACGCCCTTAGTTCTCTTCGCATCATACCGTGTCTTCCTTTACAAGGTATTTTTTTATATCGTGCACAGATTTTACAAATTCGGAACAAAATATCTTTTCCATTGTTTCATTTATCGAAGGGCTCCACCTTGCTGTTACGTTTCAACTTCAACTTCAATTCATGTTAGTTATAGATGTAAATGAAAATAGATTTTTCAAAGCGAAAATCCCACGGCCCCACGCCCCTTTAGCTGCCAATAATTGAGTCCTTAACCTAATGACAAGTGCAATACATACATTAAACAATGCAATTATCAAAATGAACAATGCATTGATTTATGACTCTTGTTACTTGTCTGTGTGAGACAAAGAATGAGTGTGTTTTTAGTTCGACTTCTCTACTTCTGTTTTATACGTAATTCTGTTGAAATTTGATCGCTCGTGACTTTACTCGTCAAAAGTAGAAATAAGTTGGGTCGAGTTTAACGATTTGACAACCCCTTTAGAATAGTCAAATTCACTTTTCATTTATACATCTAGTTGATTCACAATTTATTACTAACTTTTAACCAAATATATACGTGGGACCACAATTTAAATTTTAGTTTAAGCACCTTCATATATGCAGTATGTATCATAATCATATGTCATTTTGTCATACTAATTTATCAAAATGTTAGATAAATATTTTGACATGTCGTGTACATATAAAATTGTTCATTGTCTTTATGTTATAAATATCTAGTTCAATCACCAAATGTCACAAAGCGTAATCAAATTGGTTTGGTTTTATTTTTGGTATAGAAGAAGTGACAATAGAGAATATCTCTATCACTTATTATGCGATAAGGTTCAAGACTTTGTATGATATAACAATCCCAAAAAAAAATAGCAGACACGTCAGAAACCTGATATTTTATATATAGCTACACCCCTCTCCTCCAGTCGATGCAGTCGAAAATCTCGAGATCTCGAGCTAACAAAGATGGCTCATGGGTTCCATGGCACACTTGTGTATATTTCATTTTAATTAGTTTCGAAAATTGGATTGTCTCTAATTTGGTTGATCGTCTTTTGAACATCCTGAACATACGTGCAAATAATGAAGTCCACATTATTGAAAAAAATTATAGAAGTTGGATATTTTCAATCCAAAATATAGGTATTCTTTGGAATCAACGATTTCATTGATCAAGAATCACTTCTCGATGTTTTCTCGATATTCGACGAGATCAACGGAGTTTTCACTGTGCTCTTGATTTGATACACGCTTTGGCCTACATCATCGTCTCTACAAATAAAGAAGATGCATAAAGGGAATGAACTCTCCAAAAAAAAAAAAAAAAAATCTCTTCATTTTTATCTTCTAGCCATCACGTTAAAGATGGGACCATAGTGTTCAATTTTTCAAAATATTATGATGGAACATAGCCTTTCCAATATCCAAATATCAATTGATTTTATTTAGCTAAAAATACTCTCTTCATTTTTGTCTTCTAACCACCACATTAAAATGGGACCATAATTTTCAATTTTTCAAAGTATTATGATGGAACATAGTGATTCAAAAATAACTTGATTTTATTTGGCTAAATTGCACACGCAACTCAAAATAGTTAAAATATATATATATATGTTTGTGTGGGCCATGTACGAACTCCTAAGTTTGTGTAATTTAGATGGACCAAAACACAAAATTACAAACTTATGTGACAAAGCACAGACATAAACATCTATAATTCAAATGTATCTACCACATAATTTAAAACGAAATTATTACTAGCCATTGAATTGGTTGGCCTAGGCCCCTCCCTTGTTAGGATACCTTATCGCGTGTTTGGCAAAATTTATAATTACATATAAAATGATCAAATTCTACTTTTATCTACTCTTTAAGACCCACGATTTAAAGCACTTAAAAGCTCAGCCAAACAAGCTTCGTAATCTTTTTTATCCAAATAATTAAATAATTTGTAGATCTTAGTATAATTTATAATTTCATTAATTACTTTTCTAAAAACTTGAGAAGTTGGAAAAATGTTTCATATTTTATTTTTTTTTCTCCTCTTCAATATATCATTTTATATGTAGGCTGAATTTATTTTTATTTTTTTGTGGGCTAAAGTTCACCAGATAACACTGGGCTATGTCAATCCATGGACCATGTCCAAATCCTTCGGTTAACAGAATTGGCCCGCGTTAGGCCCATCTCCATATCAGCCTATATTATTTAGATCAAGTGCTTGAGAAAGAGATGAAAATTGAAGGAACGCAGATTTTATTCATGAAACTAATTAAAAGTTCATCTTTAAAATATTGTGATTTGCTTGTAATTTAAAACAGAAAATTCAAAATCGAACAAAGAAAAGGAAATTCACGAATTGAACCCTAAATGTCACGTGTTCGCAATTACTTATGTTATTTGTTACTTACCACTTAGATTCAAACGATCATCAGTTTCTGTAGGAGTGGATGGTTATGATATTGTTCAGTGAACTTTAAATGTATTTTTATGCATTTTTAGACATTGAAGAGTCTGACAGTGACCCAACTGCCATATAAATAGATTATAATCTAGATTTTAGATTAATAACATTTTTTCAGTATTTATCGATATGGACGTGGTGTTGTATCTATTTCAAGTTCTATTATTATTGTTTGTATTGATAAATTTAAATTTATAATTTATCAATCGTATTATGTGAATTGTTGGGATCGCATAATGAAGGAAAGAGCTATACTTCCAAAGTAGTGAGATAAGATTTAGCATTTGTTTTGGAGGAATTTTTTTTGGGAAAATGATTTATTTATTTATTGTTTAAAGAATGTATAGTAAAAAAAATGTAGGGAAAATTATTAGGCCACGTGGAAAATGATTTCTTTTTTAAAAGGATTATGCTGGGTGTGCATTAGGCTATACATAACCGTGTCCATAATCCTGACCTGGCATGTTTTGAAATTCAATTTCTCGTGACATTTGAAGGACAACATATTTCCAAAATAGCCCTTCATGCATTACACAAATCACCACTTTCTTTTCATTCACAATCTCAACGACGGGAAGCCAGATCTCAAACCACTCTCTCTTCCAAAAACTTTGACGGTCGACAAGGAGAGCGAATCGAGTGGGATCGACTGGTTTAGGGTTAGCCCCCACCTTAAAATCAAGAGTCGTTGTCTTTACCATCCAAAACTCCGACGGAGAGCGAATAGACTGATCGACAACGAGCGGCTCAACTGGTGACTGTGGTGTATCTGCTTTGTTTTAAAATTAAGAGCCGTTTTCTCTTCTCCAAAATTCTGACAGCGATATGTTTAATTTGAATATGTCTCCTTTTTTAAATGCATTGTCTTCTTAGTTTCAACTTTTCTTCAATTTGGGTTTGGGGTTTATGCAGTTTGTACTTTTTTCCTTTCGGGGAAGGAGAAATTGGTGGATTTTTTGTCGGATTGCACGGTTAATTTGTAAATTAAATGGAGGGATTTTATATTGCAATGGTCGTGTATTTTCAATTAAAATCACATTACAATGTCGTGTATCTTGAATTGTAATATAAAGTAATCGATGTTGCAGTTGAATTGATAAATGGCTGGAAAGAACATATTTGCCACAATTGTAGTGGACATCGATTGCCCGAATGTCCAAATAAACAACGATGTCCAAATTGTTCAGAGGCAATTGTCAAATTAATGGAGGTGGAGAAGAAGACGAAAAACGTAGGCCGATTATTCTTGTGTTGTACTAACAATTGTAGGTATTTCGACTGAAAGAAGGAAGCCTTGGAAACCGAAGGTCAGTGTAGTGGTATTTACGGTGGAAACCAATCAAGCGTCATGTGTTCACGTGAAAATCAAGCTACATTACCAATTCAGGACTTCCCGCATATGTTCAAAAGTTCGGCTACATTGAAGATCGAAGAAGATGACGTCGAGATATCATTCAACGTAACTATCAGAAAGGGAAATTGGAAGATAAGGGAAAGGGCAAGCGAATGGAATAGTTAGTTAGTTTGTTTATGTTTGCGAAACTTATGTAATTGAATGATATTATGTTTAACTTATCAAAACTTATGGAATAGCCAATTTGTTTATGTTTGGTCTATGTCTTCACTTGGAATGAATGTTATTTTCCATATTCAGCACGCTCATTGTTCTACTCTTTTCTACATTTTGAATGGACAATGTTTGAATATTTTGATAAATTATTAATATAACTTCAGTGGATGATAACCATTTTTATTTGGTAGAGTTGCATTGTCTTCTTTTGGATTTTGTGAACATGTCATTTGGAGAACAGGGGATGTCCAATGTTTTAGTATTACGGAATTCTAACGAAATGTGACTCAAAGAATGAAGGAATTTTGAAGTTGTAGACCCAGTTGAGGACTTTTGAAAGGGCTGAGAGTAGGACTGTGGATGGGAATTTGAGTGCTTAGAGTAGGACTGAGATGGCTGTGCAGAGAGGGAATGCAATAACAGTGCAAATGAGTGTCAAGCACAGGGTTATGGCTTTTGTTGAAGTAATATCAAAACTACAATGGAAGACAATTCATGCCTTTCTTTGATCCTCCAGCATAGCAGAGACCATCACCGCCACCCCAAACTACAACTCAACCAAACTGTTGAAGCAATGCGCAGCTAGCCTCTGTGATTAGAGCATCACAACCACAACAATCCGACATCTTTCCCACAGCTTCAACATGTCTTGTGAACATAGTGATAGACCAACCAATCTGTTGAAGCAATGCTATGGAGGATTGAAAAATATCAATATACAGATTAGGATACTTGACATGAACAAAATATTAAAGAAAATGATCTTAATGCTTCGTTGAAGTTGCACCTTCCATCTTTCATTCATTCTCTCTTTTGGGAATACATTTATTTTTTTTATTTGCAATCAAGGGAAAATTTTGACAATCAAGTAAATATCTACTGCTTTGATGGACAAAGAGGGGATGCAATGACACTGCAAGTGAGTGTCAAGCACAGGGTTCTTTCTTGATTGGAATTTCTAAATCTTTCTATCATAGAAGTATGAATGATATTCATATTGAATTCATATCAATCCCACATAACATTACATGACACAATCGAAACTGAATCAAATGGCCACATCAGTTGCTTACAAATCATTTGCTTACAATGTTCAAATACAAAGTTTCAAAGGCAGCTTTACTTACAAAAAACCATCTAGAGGCTGCATCAGATACAAAAAATGACTTACTTCCAAAGGCTACTTCACATACAAAAAATCATCTACAAAATCCCACAGGTTGCTTCAAGAGCTAAAAGTCATATACTTACTAGAGATTGTTTCAAAAATAAAAAATAATACAACCTCTCACAAGCTCCTTGAAACACAAAAAATACAACTATGATTAGCAATTGACAAACTTGACTTTACTTCAATGCTCCCTTGCGTCCCAATGGGTTGTGATGGTTGAGAAGATGAGACGTTATAAACTTGTGCCTCTTGAATATTTACAGTGTTTGCAACGTTGTCTTTCAACATACTATATGTATTCGAAATTGTGGACTTCGTGTACATGGTGCATGTTAGAAAAAAATTAAAAGCGTATCAAATAAATATTGAATCAAAACCAAAAGGCAAAAATGATGAAGAAATATACACACCATCTTACGACCCTTCGATTTTTTTGAACTTGTCTCTAACGGACTTTTTTTGCGAAGTTTTTTTGGCGCACCTTTACTTTTTGTACTGTTCGGATCCAAAATGTTTAAGTTCTCAATATTGCCCAGTTCATTCCTATGCGCCCCCACGATATTACATTTTGATTTAGCAAGTTCGTTTGTTTGGGACTCAATCCACCCCAACAAATGTTTCGACCATTCTTCATTTGCCGGTACCAAGTCTGCCATCTTCGTAAAAGAGACAACAACTGCTCATAGCTCAATTGTTCAGCAGTACTAACCAAACCATCGTACGTGGTTGAGATCTACATGTATGGTCTGCTGACATCTCGCCTCCATCTCCTCAAAACATACTTATCGGTGAGCATGGAAACATCGTTCCGAATTAAAACTGATATTGCGTATCTGCAAATAATACCTCGAAACTCAAACAAATGACAATTGCACTAAATCTCGCAGATATCTCTACGAAAACAAAATGCGAAAACATTTTTCATCATTCCTTCATTGCATATGATATCCTCAAGGACCTTGTACCTCATTAGCCGCTAAAGTCTAACGAAGATAGTACTTCACAATAAACATTTTCAGTAAATTCTTGTTGGAACTCCTTGAATTTTGTTTTTATGTACACTTCCTGGAACTGTTTCTCCATATCATACTTCGTAGCACAAGGAATCATTTGCGAGAATGATCTAAAATTAGCTCGAAATTCTTTCTCAACTTTACTTCTCAATGCACACTCGTATTGCTTTACAAAAAGCTTTAAAGATATTTTTGAATGCACATAGCCGTCAAAGAAAGCATTCATGCTCTCACTCCGTTGGGTGGTCGACATGCCTACCCAAAATGTGCTTTTCAAATAGCATGGCATCCAACGACTTCTCTCATTATAAATGCCAGCCAACTAATCATGATCTTGCAACTCAAAATGTTCAACAATGTTCAACCAACCTTCCTAAAATTCTTTGCAACCTAGTGTTTCATACACTAACCGATGTATAGCATAAAGTATTGACCATTTTTCACTATGATAGCCGAACTTCTCGGGCAACTTTTTCAGAATATGCCACAAGTACCATCTATGTCTAGTTCTAGGGAACACTATTTGAATGACATTTTGCATAGCTCGATCTTGATATGTAATAATTCCATTGGGAGCTTGACCATACATGCATTCAAACCATGTCCGAAATACTCAAACAAATGTATTTGTATCTTCGTTCGAGACTAGAGAACATACAAATAAAGTTGACTGCCCATGGTGATTCACCTCTACAAAAGGAGCGAAAGGCATATCTACTTGTTCATGAGGTACATGGTGTCAAAAGTGACGACATCGCCAAATTCCTTGTACGCTTCTCTACATCGATTATCCTCCCAAAACACATTTCTCAAGCGACACTTTTCATCCAAGTCCATACAGAAATAAAAACCTGGACTACGTGCTTGCATTTTCGAGAAGTAAGCTTGTATTGCATCAGCGTCCCCTTCCCCGAGTCTTCAACGCCACACTTTGTCGATGAAATTTCGGCAATCTTTCTCAACACATGTCATATACTCAAATCCACCGCCTCCACTACAGCTGAGTTATAGCTTTTATGCACGGGCTATATCATTCACCTCAAGTCGTCTTTTAATGCTTTCACTAACTTGTCGATTGCATCTATACAACCTAGATTTAGATGGGCTTGTTTTATGGTTATGCTCTAAATGAAAAACGTTTATACAACATATTCCACAAACATCAGAACACGCAGTCAACCTGGCTTTACACCCTATTTGAATTGTAGGTGGCAATAATCTCATTTTGTATTCCTAACATTTCCCCAGCCACACCATCGTTACCCACAAGCTCAGAAGAGTTAACCTATGATCCTGCAAGGATTAAGATTATACATTATGCTTAAAAGTCACTATATGCCAAAATTAACAACATAGTATTTCATTTTTTCGAAGAATATGCAGCTTAATGGATGAAAAGCAACTTCACACCATGCTTAAAAATGATATTATGCCACAACAATATAAACAAGGAGATGAAACCATAATATGAAATTTTTCAAAAGTTACTGTGGTGTTGAATAATTTTTTCATGTCTGCATATGAAAATAAATGTGTCTCCATTCCTTCAAGCATTGCAGTGCAGTGCAAAAAATTACTCACTCATATTATACTTTGTGAACGTCTTTCGATCTAGGTCAATTTGTCCACATACAGGGAAGAAGATGAAAGAAAAAATAGTTTACCATTTGAGTCGTCGTCGTTGCCGTCAACTTGATCGGCGTCCATATCGGAGAAGGAGAAAAATTCATCTCTTATACCGTCCATTTCATGTCAGTACCTAGGTCACGTGGGTCGGAGCATTTGAGAAAGGAAGATTGAAAATGGAGAAATGGAAGGAACGTCGATTTTGGTTTTGATTTCTGTGGTTTTGGTTTGATTCTTGGAGCATTTGAGAAAAGAATATTGAAAAGGGCAGAAGTGGAAGGAATGAGGGTTTTGACTTCAATTCTGTGTTTTTTTTTTTTTTTGGGTGAGATATTGACTGAAAATCTCGCCATCTCTCATTATGGACACGGCTATGTACATATTTATGTACTTGTAGCACTATCCTTTTAAAAATATGTAATTGAAAATGAGTTTAAAAAAATAAGGTCACAATAAGTGTCTTTAATTATCCATAGTTTCTTCGTATGTTGTAGTGTTGTGAAAACTTGTATAATTGGACTCAGTTCTAGCACAACAAATGAAGCGATTTAACGACATTTTCTATTTCTTCTCTTACTTACAAAAGTGATGCAAGTTTCTCCTGCTTGCAAATATTGTAGCATTTTTTCTTTAATAAAAAAAAAATACAAAATCAAGATTAAATAATTGTCTCTCGGTTTAAAGCACACTAACAGAATTTTTGAACGAAAATCGTGATTAAGGACAAAATTTGCTAGTCAATGAAATGTTACAGATAAGAATATGATGAAAAAAAGTTAAAGATGATAATTGACAATAAAAGAATTTAAGGACCTTTAATGTAATTAGAATGTGATCTATTTATAAAACGATGTGTTGCAAATATAATCACCCTTACTTTACCTATAGTCTCTTTACAACCTTTTTAGAATATTGAATAATACGCTTCTTTTTTAACATGATATCATGGAAGGTTTGCCGATTTGAGTTAAAATTTAAATCGTTTCCCCTCTCCAACAAGCAGCCATGTTTTGCTCGTTAGGTTTGTTTTGAACATCTTATTCTTTCATAGCATGTTATTTTAGTATTAGTTTTTTTTTATCTCGTCTAGTCAATATTTTTGTCAAATACCTTCTCAGACATATATTTCTATTAGAATTTTCGATTGTGTGTTATCTTTTTGCAGAATATTAAATAATAGATTTCCATCTTATATAACCTAAACAACCTCAAAGATACATTAGTCAACAAATATCTCCTATGCTATGCCAAGTAGTCACTCTTTGTGGTATATTAGTAAACCTTTTAAGTACTCACTTGATTGTAAGTGAGGAATTACCTTGTTTAGCTCTTAATTGAGTCTCGTATTTAAAAATTCATTTTTAACCATATCTTCGCCTAGTAAAATAATTTTGAATGTAATCTCAAAATTTTTCCTATTTTTTTAATCATACATTCTCCAAAAAATCACTATTATAAAAGCTATTATCCCAAAAATTAGGTTCAAACAAACCCTAAGTAACGACAAGTGAGAAAATGTCTGACTCTCAAGTTTTTTGTTATTGGAGTTATTGTTTAATTTTCTTGTAATTTTATGTTTTCACTTTCATAATACTATTATAAATTTAGCGCATATTTGATGAGATGTTTATAAACATAAATGTGTAGTGTAAAGTGCGTAGTACTTATAGGTTCTACAAATTGTATGAATAAAAAATAGTTTGACAAAGTATTTTTTAACCTAGATTTTTATAAACATGTTGCTAAACATGCTCTTATTGTCATTCATGGCTATTATAAAGTCGTGTCATAAAAGTGTCGATTCATGGTCCAAAAACAAAGTCCCGGTTTGGTTTGGATGAAAATTAGACTTTTAATAAATTTTGATAAAAGTTCATTAAATATATAATTGAAAAGTTGTAAAATTCATGATATATGATTAAAATTAATTATCAACTTTTGAATTAAATTTTAATTCACTTTTTTGGCTTTACCATACGAGGGCTAAATTGAAAATACATGGATAATCTTATGGATGAACTCTCCGTTTCGATTTTTCTATTATCCTAGTCCTATATATCAAAGGGTTAATTATTTAAATGGTCATTGAACTTTGCCACGTGTTACTACTTAATAATTGAATTTAAAATGTATTTTAATAGTCATTAAACTTTGTTAAGCGTTACTACTTCATAACTAAACTTAAAAATATATCACAATGGTAACTGAATTATGCACCGTATTATTCATCCATCACTCTCAAGTCGATATGTTCCGTGTTATCCATTTATCACTCGAGTGTGAAAATTCGTTAGGAAACAAACAACGTCAATTTAAGTGATGAATGAGTAACACGGTGCATAATTCAACGATCATTAAGATATATTTTTAAGTTCGGTTATTAAGTAGTAGCACTTGACATAGTTCAATGACCATTGAAATACATTTTTAAGTTCGGTTAGTAATAATTTTTTCCCTTAAATCGACCTCTGTGAAACAAGAAACTAAAGAAAAATGAAGCAAAAAAAGAAGAAACTCGAATCGACCTCTATTACTTTGGCACAAATTCAAAAAAAAAATTGTACTTTTATTTAAGTTTTCTGTATCAATTTATTTCAGCGTTCCTAGTTCCTACTGTCTCTTTTTCAGGCTTTTTAGGCAAAGTTCGAGATACAGTAAAATGATACTGGTTGATCTAAAAATCAAACGTACTTTTCATCGTAGACAAAGAAAAATAAGAGAAGCACAACAACAAAAGACCAAAAACAGTAACAAGAAATAACCAATGAACTTAACAATTCGGTAACTCAAGTTAATGAAGCAATAGTTGCTGATGAAAGGGATATGTTAGTCGGGGATTTAATGACTCTGCAAATTATTCAGAGTCAGTCAGCATCGTATATCCTCCATTTGGGCAACAAAATTTTCAATTAAAGACTAATGTCATCCATTTATTTCAAAATAAACATCAACAAAAGTTCTATTTTTCTTTGATTTATAAGTCATCGATTTTTTATTTCATCTTTTTTCCCATCAGATCACACAGATAGACAAAAGACAACAAAAGAAGATGAAAATGGCGGGTTTGGGAATAATAAGGAAGAGTCAGCTGCCGACGAGCGAAATCTAATAGACTAGTTCCTATAGAGATTCCCATCATTTTCTTTGATTTCTTCTTTCACAAAATGTCGATTTGAGGGGACTTAATAATTGAATTTAAAAATATATCTTAATTGCCACTTAACTATGTTAAATGCTACTACTTAATAATTGAACTTAAAAATGTATCTCAATGATCATTGAACTATGTCAGCAATACTACTACTACTACTACTACTTAATAACTAAATTTAAAAATATATCTCAATGGTCACTGAACTATGCATTGTGTTATCCATTCATCACTCAAATCGACGTTGTTTGTTAAACCTAATTAATTTTTTTACTTGAGTGATTGATGATTAACACGGTGCATAGCTCATGATCATTTAGATATATTTTTAAGTTCGATTATAAAATAATAATACTTGACAAAGTTCAATGACTATGGAGATACATTTTTAAATTTAATTATTAAATAGTAACACTTGACAAACTTTGATCATTCAAATAAATAACCCATGTATCAAAGAGAACAAGATGGTTTTTGGTAGGAGTGACAAAAGAAAGAAAAAAAAATTAGAGGTGACAAGGAAATTGCAGGGTCGGTCAAAAAATGTGGCTAGGCAGTTGCGTGACAAATGCTAATCGTGGATAACGAGGCTTTACCCAACCAGCCAAATTCAATCCAATTTCTTCCTGAAAATACAAATTTACAATATATTTGCACAAGTAGTCTTTAATTTATTGTCTCTTCAGCAAGTTAGTGCTTAACCTTTGAATTAGTTTTCAGCCAATATCCAATTGTAGAAATTGTTTGCGACTCGATCAGGGGCACATCCAGGATTAAGCAGTTTGGAGAGGGGGCTTGAACTTTTTTTTATTTAATTTTTCAAATCAAACGAAACCCAATTGTAGGGGTGGCATTTTAATTGGAACCGAACCTCCGAATTGGAATCAAAGATTCCTATCCAACTCAAAAATAATAATTAGGAATCGAAATCATAAATCAAAAATCAAAAATCAAGAGTCGACCAAGTTATAATCTATTCACTTGAAATGGGATATCTTTCAACTTGTGAAGTTACATTTTATTTTCAACTTGAAATGAGATATCTTTTTACGATAATCAAACATTAGTTTATTGAGAAAGTTTATGCAATTGAAGATGACAAGGACGAAATTTTCTCATAGGAGGTTGAACGAAACTCAAAAAAATTCAAAATATTAGTGGGACGGTCACCACCTCTCCTCCGTGTCCATCCGCGAGGATTGATTGAACAATTATATGGATGTTTGATGCACATTATTGATAAGAAAATGCATTTCATGATGTGATGGAAAATATATGATTAAAAAATAAGGAAATTTTTTGAAATTGAATGTAATATTATTTTATTAAGAATGTGTGGTTGAAAATAAATATTGAATGAATGAATTTTTGAAAGAATGTTGATCAAATGGGAACATAATGAAAAGTTGAAAATAATTATTATTAATTTTTTTTTTCTTTGAAAAGTTAAAAACTGGCTTGCCACTAGACATAATATTTGTATATATACTAATTTTATCCCCTTTAATTTGGATATTCTTATTCTCACCGTTACTTTTTCTCTCTGCATTCTCCCCTTTCTTTATTTCCATTAGGAAACCCTAGAGCCGCGATCAAGAACCAATTTTTCCTATATTGGAAAATTGTAAGTTTGTTTCGAATTGCAAGCGATCTTTTTAGATCAAGAACGGTGCCGTTCGATCTGCTGTGTCTGCTATCTAATAAAAAAATAATTTTTTGTTTTTTATTATCATGAAAATGTTGATCAATTTGTTATTAATGTATTTAGATAAATTTAATCGTTCTCCTCTTTTTAAAAATTAAGATCATTTTGCAATTGAATTGTTTGGTAAATCGTTTCCCCTATTTTAATGAGTAAACGCAGATGAATTTGTAATTAAATTCCAATATAGTAGTCTATTGTTAGTTTAATGAATTTCAGAAGGTTTATGTCATGATAAGCTGTAATTTTCGTCTCTGAATATTTATCCTTTTTTTTTTTTTATGTGCGTGTCAATTCTAAGATAGTTATTTTCTACTTTTACCGTGATGGACATAGGCGCCTATTTAATTTAATTCTATTTATTAATTTATTTGTGTGGAGTTGTTCCGACATCTTCAATTATTTCACTTATATGAAGATTAGGTAATGTGGTATTGATGATTTGTGAAAATTATTTCATAATCCAATGCAGTTGATATGGTAAATTTGGTTTAATGAATTGCATCATGTAGCTATAATCAAAACTTCATTGAATACAGTAGAATGTAAATTCTCTTCAACCGCAACTTACTGTGTTTTTTCAAAGTTTTTCTTTATCGGGTAAGGATTTAAGGAATACAATGTGGAAAAATGTATACCTGTGAATAATTTGTTACATGAGTTGTTTTTTATTTTCTTTTACTTTTGTTTGAAACTATTTTCTTGGAATCTTCTGTAACTTCTTTCGTGGTAATTAAATTAGTTTTTGATTGCGTAGCTGACAAAATTTTTCAAAGACTGATCCTGTCCTGTTTATATGGTGCAGTAAACTCTAAGTTCTTGCAGAACACAACTTTTTTCTGCTTAACGCATAACAGTTTTTGAATATTCTAACAGCTATTTCCTGCTTTGGTGAATTGAACAGGAACTATGTCTCTTGCACGGCCTCATCGTTCGCAAGGTGGCCCCTTTCACGGTGGTTGTGGGTCGTCTTATAGTAGAAACCATAACATGGGCACTAGGGCAGCTTCTACTAAATACGACTACAACAATGATAACCTCCAATATAACGGAAGTTTTGACCATTTAAGAAATCATGATTAGGCTCAGGATTTCTCTAGACATTTTCGGGAGAACTCCAATTTTGATAATTATGTTTGTCCTGATATTGAACCTTCTTCAAAGAGGAGAAAGTTTTCCAATTTATCTTGGGGAAACACTGGGATACCCCATCAACAACAAAACGCATATTATAATGGTCTTTTAAACCATGCCAATCTGTTCCATTGCGTGCCTCCTAAATACTCTAATGGTCAAGATAGTGCCCCTTTGACGTTTAACATCAGTTCAGCTGTTACAGTTTCTACCAGGCCTGATATTTCTGGTGCCTATGCTTCTACTACCTCCAAACGCAGCCGATCTAAATATGAGAACAACGACGACGACGACATTGTGGTTTTTCTGTCAAGAGATGAGATTGAGAGGTGCTCACCGTCAAGGAAAGATGGTATTGATTCACTGCAAGAGACTCACTTGCGATACTCATACTGTGCATTTCTTCAAAATCTTGGAGTTCGTCTTGATCTGTAAGTTGTCTTGCAACTTTTTACTTGAGAGACATATGATTGTATACTGAGATATAAAAATGTTTACTGAAAGATGCATTTATCCGCAGTTCTATTTTTTATTTAGCTGCTAGATAGTGTGGTTGTGAAAATATTTGCACCATATTTCTCCGAGATTAGTTGTTTGAGATAATAGTCCGTCCTTGCAGGCCACAAACCACCATCGGAACTGCCATGGTTCTTTGCCATCGATTCTTCTTTCATCGTTCTCACGCCTCTCACGATAGATTTGTAAGTTTATTTAAAAAAAAATTCTAACTTTTCAGTTTTTATTGGAATTCAGTTTGAAATTGTTGCTTAGAAAGTAAAACTGAATCATCCGATTTAAAGAGAACAGAAAAATTTTCAACTGTGCATGAGTCTGGAGGAGAATCATATTTCATGCAAACAATGTTTTAGTATGCTATTGATTTAAATATGGTTTCATTGCTCGAACCCGTTTCCTAGTTCTACTGCTTCGTATTTAAAATGCATCTTATCACCAGTTGCTCATGAGTCGACAGACAGCATTTTGGTTCCGAAGCTTCTATAATTTGGTACATATTTGACAAATAACTGTTATATGTTAAAAAGATCACATTCCCTATGTTATTACTTTGTAGAATCTTTATTTTATTATATGTATGCAAAGAAGACATTATATTTAGAGAAGAGTTGTACAACTCTTTCTGAAAGATGATCGCATTGCTGCCTTCTGGCCTTGATGTAAAGTAGTATCCTGTATTTGTTAAAAATGTGCTGTTTCTCTATCACTAAAAGCTAATTATTCAATTCGATATTGATACAGTTGATTGCTACTGCTGCTCTTTTCCTTTCTGCAAAGTCCGAGGAAACAGCTCGTCCTCTCAATGATGTGCTGAAAGCATCATGTGAACTTCT
>CAIGRT010081553.1:0-10228 GCA_903798405.1 Fraxinus platypoda | reverse complement strand
TGAATTTAATTTATATATGAATTTATTATATCGACTTTGAAATTTTAGCCCGTGCGCGAAAAATTCCTAGATCCGCCCCTCATGTAAATCATTATATATATGTAGCACAACCACAAGATTATTAAGTGTGTTCAACTCATATTATAAATTTCTTAAGATTTATGAATTCTTGAAGATTTCATGGATTAGAATAAAATTTCATAGATTTTATAAGATTTTTATATAATTCTATACTATAAAAATTTAATGAATTACGTAAGATTTTAATAGACTTCTACATTACATATAGTTTATCATAACTTTGTTACTTAAAACTAATTTCATCTATCTATGAAGGAAAATGATGTTTGTACAGAAAATTTTATTAGATAAAAATTACAGACACTCACATGGGGGTGGGCCCCATGTGAATTAAATATTATCCAAAAAAAAGGGCCCCACTTACTGTGTATAATCTGTAAGGTGTCTGTAAAAAAAAATTCTATACACTGAGCAAAGCTGATCTATGAATCAAACAAATAAATATCAAAAACAAGACTTGACCAAAACAAATGTTGTCATGGTACAGGCCTAAAGTAAATTTTTGTTCACATGATCAGAGTGTCCTTCCCTCCATGATCTTTTTATTAAGGAATAAATATTATATTCAATAATTATTGAAATATAGATCAACAAATTAGGATTTGAGCTACTCCTCTTAACAATATTGATCTTTTAAGATGGAACTTTAAGTCTTAATATGGTATTAGAGTCTATTAAACTCCAATGAGTAATTTGATCCGATTAATGCTAAAAATAAGCACACAAATTTTAATATTGAACTGTTTAAACGAGACACCATCTTGTGAAATCATTTAAATGATAAATCTCAATACTTGAGCTACTCTTCTCAACAAAGTTGATATTTTAAGATAAACCCTCAAATCTTAATACTTATATCATAACAAGTTTAACCAAACAACATTTGTTGAAAAACAAAGCGATTCATGACGCACTATCCTTTACCTTTTGATTCCATGGTCATTTTACATTGAAAGAGACATTGTAAATGTCATGTTATCATATGCCAATGATGTATATTAATTTATCTATAAGTGACAAAGGGTCAAATCGTCGTTCGGTCCATAAACGGTTCAGGCTCGTTTTGGGACGAGCCCCGAGCATGAGCTGAGTGGGAGGCTCGAACGACAAGCCGAGCAAGGCTCGACGAGCGGCTAGTGGGTCGTGCCCACGAGCCTAAAATTCTCGTGGACTCGTGAAAAAGTGACCCACTTTTTTTGAAAAATTGACCATTTGGTCACTTAAAAAAAAATGCATATATGAACACGTTACACGCACTAACTCTAATGTTGAGGGTTCATGTTTGAACGAGCTTGATATATATAAAACTATTTGGTTGATAAAAGTGTTTCAGCATTAAAGATATTCCTCTTCCCCTTCTTATGTAGATAATGGCTCTCACGTTGCTATCAATATAACGCATAAGATTTTAATTCTTTTAGAACACTTATTAAACATAAAGGGAGGTAAATAAGTGTAATCATACTTTTTACGACACAATTCTCGTGCCTTACTGACAGTTCAATCAGTGTCTTTATTAATTTATGACCATGTGAAATTTTATCAATTGATAGAAGTGCTGCGTTTGGTACATTTCCTATTTTATACCATCTACGAATTCAATCACTCTATGAGTACAAGGAATTTTTTACAAAAATTGTATCGAATACACACAACACATGGGTCCCATTGTTTTTAACTCTATGGGTACAGAATTTGTACCGAATACACACAGCCCGTGGGGCCCGTTGTTGTTAACAATATTTAATTCATGTGGGCCCTGCCTCCTCATGTGAGAAGATAAATTCAAAAATCTGGAAAAATTATGTCACTTCTTCCTGTACTTGCATCATTTTTCCTACGAATTTCCATAAAGTCAACGTTATTTGATTTTAGCAACTAATCTTGATGTGACACACTTCCTAATGATAAATACAGGGGAATAAGCACTATTAATTGGAAAAACCCATTTGTACATATTCATCTACCAAATGAAAGTTTAATGGTTTTCATGATTCAACGCGCGCGCGTACACACACACATATATATAGTATTTTATTTCTTTTTAAATTTGGTCCTTGTTTGTTGTAGATTGAATTAAAATAGTATATTTTGATAAAACTTGATAAAATGTATGGTTGAAAAATTGTGGGTACCGTGAATTGTGTTTAAACTTAATTATTGACTTTGACTTTTGATTAAAATATACCAAACATGTGTTTGGTATTTTTTTTATTGTTTAATAATCCATTTTCACTAATTTTGCTCTTTCTATCACTTTCTTCTCTGTATTCTTCGATCCAATCGGGGAAATTACTCTTATGATTTTATAAAGGAATATTTTATTTTAGGGGATTTCTAAATTAATTGTCAAAAATGCCCCTGAGTAGTAAGTAAATGTAAATTTCTCCGGTCAAAATAATATGTCAATTTACTTCCATAAGAGCAATCTATCCACGTGATGCCAACTAAATCATCAAATCTTGGTTGGTGAGTATCTGGATCCAACCTAACAAGAGCCATATATTAAAAATTTAAATAAAGAAAATTTCAAAATCAAATAAATTAACTAACGAGCTGGAGAAGAATCTTTATAATATTTTAAATGTTTTTTCAATAATATAATATTACACATAAATCGAATTTTTCTAATATAATATTATTTTAATTCTCTAACAATTTAAAAAAAATTCATACTTTCATTGTGATTGTCCAACTTATAAGTTTATTTCATATAAAACTTGCTATTAGTTTTATAAGCCAATGTTTGAGTTAGTTAAAAATCAGATTTTTAGTAAATTTTAATATAAAAAAATTATAAAAATGTATGGTTAAAAAGTTAATATGAATTGTGGTTCTTATCATGCCTTAGATAAAGAACAACATATCTAATAGGCACGTGGAAGAGCTCATATATTCTTCTTCTATTTGATCGCTTAAGATTCGTTAGATGTAATTATACAAAATTTCCAAAAAAAAGAGGACACGTGTTTGTAGTTTAATCGGTGATCTCCATTATGCTAATGGGTCTAATGCATAATTAAATGTTCAATAATTGCAATATAATGTTAAATTATCAAAATCAAATCGGAAAGCGACCAAAGATTTACTTATTTTGTGCAAATTTCATGGAAGATATCGTATCAAAAATTCTTTTTTTAAAATTTGTCATGTGAAAAATACAATAATCTTGACCGAAGTGGTTAAAAGAAAAAAAAAAGTGCTTAGATTCATAAGTTAATTAATTTAATAATAAATAAATGGACCATGCTATTTGTACACCGGGGTTGACACCCCGGTGTGAGGGGGTCTGTACACCGAGGTGTACAAATAATATTTTCCTAAATAAATTACAATAGACAAGGGTCTCTATATGCGGTCCTGCCCCCATCGTGATAGATTCCAAACTTCATCGTGATATTATTTTGAATGTGCACCTACAACTTTTTTCTATTTTTTAACAACATATTTTTCAAAAAATCACTTTTAAAAAAAAAATTATTTTTGACCAAAAAAATATCTAAATCTAACCTACCCCAACCATAGTCCATCATAAATTATGTTTTTATTGCACGTTTCGTTTTAGTTGGGTCGGTTGGTAATGTTACAATATACATTGGGACCATTGGCCGACTCTCTGCTACACTAGTGACAAGTGCATGAGATATGCACATTATTTCGAATGAAATACCAATATTGTCCTTATATATGCAAAGGCTCCTATAAAATAATTTTAGTGACAAAATAAGAAGAATATCTAAAATGCAACATTAATTACCGAATTAGATATTCAAATTAGAATAACGCTACTTGTACATAATGCAGTTATATAACAATTTACATACAAATGACGTGTCAAAAATGAGGATGAAGTTTTTTTTTTTCTTTTATTTGATTGAAGAAATTCTAACTCAAATCACTTTTTTTCACATCACGTGTATGTAAGCCATTATATAAATTATTATATACATGTAATACAATCATTGCAATAATATATTGTTTAGATATTCTACTTGTACAGAAAATCTGTTCAGATAGAATGACAGATGAATGTGTGTCCATGGATTTGAATTTCAGAAATTCAACATGTTCAAATTTTTGTTATGGATCGTCAAATATTTATACGAACATTTTTTTAATCATTTCATTCATATACTTTCTTAAATCAAAATGAAAAGTCCGTGCTTGTACTTTATTTTAAGACTTTTAAACAAGATAAATAAATTCACTAACCATTTTAGGTCGAACAATATAAGACGCGAAATAAAAAATCAACCGTTGCTCATCAATTCTAGTGAACTTGATATTTGTAGTTGTTGAATGGGTGAAGCTTAATATATTGTACAATTTTCGTTGATTATAGTTCAACATAATATTTTCCTTTTATGAGAATGGTATCAGGATGAACCTTCATTAAGTATTAGGGGCGGAGGGCCTCCGAGCACATTAAAATTTTTAAGGTAAAAACCCTGCATCGTCCTTGTTCGGTGTGTCTGTGTAGAGTGAGAACGTTTGAGTTCAAAAGACATTGTAATTTTCTTTTTCGATATAGCGTATTTATGCAGAGGCGCTTAAGGGAGTGAATGAGTATTACATGAATAGGATTGATAATTGAATTTTTTTTGTGTGAACAAGTGGATAGGACTAGAATTGGTAAGATGAAAAATAAAGAGGAAACCTACTAACCACCACCAACGCGCCACCATGTTTACCTAACCTTCGTAATGCTTCTTTGACCCAGACTCAGAGATACGCCACCAACCTCACCCTTCTCTCTCTCCCCTATATAAACCATTGAGCAATTCATTCATTTCTGCAGTCAGAAAATCTCTCTCTCTCTCTCTACATTTCTCGAATAACAGGGAGTTAGGTGAGAGAGAAAGCAAACAAATCAATCAGCATTTGAAGCAATTAAATCAAGAAATTTACAACAATGGCTCTGTCAAATACTGCTGTTTTATCCTCCAAATCAATCCTTCAATCCCAATATCTCTACCCCGCCTCTCTATCCCAGAACCACTCCACATTGTCGGTTAATCCCACTACTTCCATTCGCCACCCCATCTCCGCCGTGCATGCGGCTGAGCCTGCCAAAACACCCATCATTACCACCAAGAAGCCAACCGTGTCACCATCGTCTTCCGCCGCTAAGTGGACTTTGGAGAGCTGGAAGACTAAGAAGGTTTTGCAGCTTCCCGAGTACCCTGATGCAGCCGAGTTGGAGTCTGTGCTCAAGACTCTTGAGGCCTACCCTCCTTTGGTGTTTGCCGGAGAGGTCAGGAGTCTGGAGGAGCGCCTGGGGGAGGCGGCATTGGGCAAAGCCTTCCTTTTACAAGGTGGGGATTGTGCTGAGAGCTTCAAGGAGTTCAGTGCTAATTATATTCGTGACACTTTCAGAATTCTTCTTCAGATGAGTGTTGTCCTCACTTTCGGTGGCCAAATACCTGTATTTAAGGTAATTCTTCATTCATGGATTATTTTTTACATTTTGAATCATTATTTTAGGGGAATACTTTTAAATCTATTGGAGATACTTCAAAGTTTTATTTCCTTTTTCTAATATTTATTTAAACTAATAATTCAAGATTTCAACTTTACATTGGGTCTTGTTTTTAAGCAACAAGAATAAAACAGAGAATTGTAGAATAAATTTACCCGTCTAAAGTAGAAGACGGGACTGAGATACTATCAGCCAAATTGAATTTTATCTTGGTAGGATTTGAACAATTGAACTTAGAACCTTCAAATGTTTTTGTGATGTTAAATAGTTGGATTATTTACTTTAGGTGGGAAGAATGGCTGGTCAGTTTGCCAAGCCAAGATCAGAACCATTTGAGGAGAAGGACGGTGTAAAGCTGCCTAGTTACAAGGGAGACAACATAAATGGTGATACCTTTGATGAGAAATCGAGAATTCCAGACCCTCATAGGATGATAAGAGCCTATTCCCAGGCTGCATCGACTCTCAACCTTCTCCGAGCCTTTGCTACTGGAGGTTATGCTGCAATGCAGAGAGTGACTCAATGGAATCTTGATTTTGTTGAGCACAGTGAGCAGGGAGACAGGTGGGTTTCATTAAATAAGAAAATTTGCTCGGAACAATTTCCTATATGTGGTTTATTAGGGTCTCAGGTTTTCAGCTAAATCAGACCATTTAATATTCTTTGTTTCATCAGGTATCAGGAACTGGCTCACAGAGTTGATGAAGCCTTGGGGTTCATGGAGGCTGCTGGACTTACCATTGACCACCCTATTATGTCAACAACTGAATTCTGGACTTCCCATGAGTGCCTGCTATTACCTTACGAGCAATCACTCACTAGGAAGGATTCAACTTCTGGACTCTATTATGGTTGCTCGGCTCACATGCTTTGGGTTGGCGAACGCACCAGGCAACTAGATGGCGGGCATGTTGAATTTTTGAGAGGAGTTGCTAACCCACTCGGTATAAAGGTATATATCTTTCTTATAAAAGAAAAGGGCTCAATCATTTTAAGAAATATCAGTATTACCTTGTTATTACATGTGTTGGACTTATGTGATACCTTAATTAAGTAAATGAACAGAATGGTCCATAGAACATGGCATCTCTCTTCATTGATATTTGCAAGTTTCCGATTGGTGGAATCTACCTAGGACTTCAATTTGCCCTACTCTGCCTGTGACTGAAAACTAGTTTTAGGAGAAAAAAATTCATAGATTATGAATTATACAAGCTATATTTGTCTCAGGCCGAAAATTAATATGCAATATGTTCATGTGATTGTCTTCCAATGATCTTGGTGTCACCGTTATGGCATTAGGCGATATATTCAATTATGATAGCATTATTTCCTTTCGGCTTTTGATGGTTATGATGTCAACTGGCACGCGTGGTCTTCTCTTGTTAGCTTTGGAGAATGGCTGACATGATATTTCATATTTCACAGTCGTATTCAGTTGGCTAAGATGGAATTTCTTTTGCAGGTTAGCCAAAAGATGGATCCAAATGAACTTGTTAATCTGATTGAGATCCTGAATCCCATTAACAAGCCTGGAAGAATAACAGTCATAGTCAGAATGGGTGCTGAGAACATGAGAGTCAAGCTTCCTCACTTGATCAGGGCAGTTCGCAGAGCAGGAGAAATTGTGACTTGGGTGTGTGACCCAATGCACGGGAACACTATCAAGGCACCTTGTGGGCTCAAAACACGTGCTTTCGATTCAATCTTGGTATAGTCTCTTTTCTCGATTTCTTGCAACGGCTTGGATGCCATCTTGATTGCTAATCCTGATTTGGAAGTTGATTTGCTTGAACTATCAGGACTTAATGCATCATATATTTTATTTGAAAATGTTATTAGAATGTTATTAAATCATAAATATAGTCACACCAAACCCGTCCAGATCACGCAAAAGAAGAAAAATCAAAACACCCTAAATCTTTTGAAGGGTCTAGTAACACTTTTACTTTTAAGCTAAATCAGCCATCCTAGATACAAAAACTGTGAAGTTCTGGTCTTATAATATTTTGACCTTGCAAACATTGTGGATCCAAAACTTAAAACTATTGCATCTTGTGGGAAATTGTCGATGGTAGGTGAACAGCATAATTGTTAAGCTGCAGTTAATTATTAGGACTGTAGCACTTCTAATTCATTGGACACCACGTTAATGTCACATGTTGCGTCTAATTATATATTTACTATTGTCCAAGGATCTTTCAAGCATATGCTTAGTTTGTCCAAATCTTAAGTATTGCATGTCCTTAGTTCTGAGTATCTTTTCAGTATCCCAAGTTGATGATAGGTAAACAAAAGAAGTATCAGAGTACAGGTTAATTACTTAACCCCGAATTCCTGATTAATGGGAGATATAGCACATGGATGGACAAGAAATTCGTTTTTAATGTGTTGGCACGTGCTTATGTGTTCAACTAAATTACAACACTGTAATGACGGTTGTAATAACGTATGCCGCATGTGTTTATTTTATAGGCCGAGGTGAGAGCTTTCTTCGATGTGCACGAGCAGGAAGGCAGCTACCCCGGTGGAATTCATTTGGAAATGACCGGGCAGAATGTGACAGAATGTATTGGAGGATCAAGAAATGTGACTTACGATGATTTAAGTTCTCGCTACCACACACATTGTGATCCAAGACTAAATGCTTCTCAGTCTCTTGAACTGGCCTTCATCATTGCTGAGAAATTAAGGAAAAAGAGGATGGCATCTCAACGTCTCCCCTCTCTCAGCCTGTAAGCAGCTCTATGATCTATTAAGCATTTCTAATTAGCCGATAATACCTATAAGTTTTCAAGGTTATTCCCAATAATCCATCTTCTGGCCAAATATCACACCATATGGGAGAACAAAAGAGGTAAACTTGACAGTTGAAATTTATATTGCGTTCTTACAGTTGTAACTTTTGAGTTACCTTTGACTGGAAGTGTCAGAGAGAAATCTGGGACTGTATTTTGTGGAGAATAATGAACTTCTGTATTGAAATTCTGTATTGCGTTCTTTTTGTTTGAACGCACTTTCTTTCACATCTGTTTTGTTAATCTTTTGTGAATATCGTGTTGTGTATGGTTCGACTCTCGAGCCATATAAGGTACTAGATCACTTATTCTATCGATGGACGATGGGTTACTTTTGGACTGAAAATTCAAGTAAAAAAAATAGAAGGATGATATACGTACAGGGCTTTTTTCTAAAAAATAATATTCAGTAGAAACTAAAATATAAATGATTACGTGTATGGTTCGACTCTTGATCCGTTTAACGTACCAGATCACTTAAATCAATCGACAGACAAAAAATTCAAATAAAATATTATTCAGTAGAAAAATGAAATATAAATGATTACGTTCAAGACTTGGGATGATACATAAATTAAAAACACTCAATATCATAGGAATAGATTTGCGAATATATTTTTAGTATTCTCTACATTTTATCTTCAAATCAAATCAAATCAAATCGAATCAAGTGTTTTTTACTTTCACGCTTCCTTATATTTTTATATCTATATTATTATTAAACATTATATTCATTTTTATCATTTGCCTCGAGATTTCAGTTGTTTTGAAGTTAAGAGTGTATTTGATGCACATTAAAATGGAAAGAATGCTTTTTTTTTTGTGATGTGATGGTGAATATGTGGTTGAAAGAGAATGAAAAGTTATTGATGTGATGAAAAATATTATTTTATTGAAAAATGTGTGATTGAAAATGAGTAGAAGAATGAAAATGAAAATGAGAATGAGAATTTGACTCAAACAGGCGCCAAATTTGACTATAAAGATATGTCAAGATTTATATTTTAGCAAAAAGGGTCTACTAGCACTAGTGCTTAATTTATATTAAGTACCAGTGATACGACAAAATAATTAATTGCTAAATAAGTTCATAGTAGGTCCCATAAATTAAATGATACACAAATTAATTAATGTGTTACGTATCGGTGCTTAGTAGGTTATTTTTCATATTTTAGATACCATAAAATAACATAATTCTGTGACATTATTTTTATCCCTTCAAATACATGAATGCAAGCTTACATTTTCTCTTTTTTTATTTTTATTTTTTTTATACGTGTACATTATTGCCAAAATGTTATGCGATAATTCAATTTGTAACCGGAATTTAAGTTAATCCACTTCAGCTCTCCGTTAAGATTTGACATCCGTTTAGATCTGGGACGTTGACTTTAGTAATAAGGGTCAACGTAACTGTATAATTAAATTAAAGTTCAATGATTAAATTGTAACAAAGGGAAGACGTGTGATCTAATTCAGATTTCTATGAAAATTCAGTGACCAAAAATGGAATTCTCCCATCAGGTTATGTCTTAATAGTTTACTAATGAGAAAATATATTCTGATCTAATCACATCTCACCACATCATGTGTATGTAAATCATTATATACATGTAACACAACCGTATTTCTTGAGTAATATACTATTTGTACATAATAAAGTTGTATAATAATTTACATACAGATGATACGTTAAAAAGAGAGTAGAGAATTTTTTTTTTTTTTTTTTTTTTTTGAAGAAAATTTGATCCAATTATATCTCATCATATCATGTGTATGTAAATCATTATATAAATTATTATGTATATGTAGCATAATTGTTCCTCGAGCGCCAATTATCGTACACATTAATACCGACTCCCCTCTCTCA
>CAIGRT010081545.1:0-12103 GCA_903798405.1 Fraxinus platypoda | reverse complement strand
CATCAACTTCTATTACCACCAAATATCATTCAATTTCATCCAAAAATGAGGGAGACTCCTAAACAAACTGAATTGAATTTGGAAATTCACCCAGTCGCGAAGCTCACGATTTTGCCTGCGAAAAACCTTAATTCCAGCGCCGTCAGCAGCACCCATGGAGGCAGACCACATGGGGTAGGTTTCGCCCTCACCCGGCGCACCTAGCCCAGTAATGGGTCTCCATCAATTTGACTCCAAGCAACCTAAATTTGATTTTGAAATTCTCGAAAGGGCGAACACAGAACCTGATTTCTGTCGATTCAGGCACCGTCCGGCCAAACCAAGGTGGCGGACCACCTGGGTTAGCCCCCTCCACACTCTGGACAACCCAGCTCTAGGCAATGACGCACTCCTTGAGTAAATTGGAGAGAGGTAGAGAAGAGAGGAGAGCAGCGAGAGAGAGAGATGAGAGGTAGAGAGAGAACGAGTTTGGGGGAAATGAGGTGGGTGTAGGGAGGTCGGGTTGATTTCTAAATTAATTGAATTTAATAATATATTAATTAAAACACCTGATTTTTGAAAGATTAAACTTCTCACCTGATTTAATTAATATGTGGTATATATATAAATATAAATATACATGTGAATATAATCACATGATTCTGTTTTGCTATTGTTTTCGAAATGACAGAAATATTTTCGAATGAACAAGAAATCGATATTAATATGAAAAAAAAAAAAAATCAAAATCAAGAAAAGGAAACAACATGAGCAGAAGTGGATGGGTTAATTAATGAATGAAAAGTTGATGATAAGATATTGTGCAACAATAAGTAAATGTCAAAATCTTATAAAAATAATTACAAGTGTGGTGGAATAAAAAGCAACCATGAATGATGCCTTCAAAAAAGATATTGCGGTCATAATGGAACGATCCATAATAAAATATTTGCGTCTTCTTTTCGTTCTCCTTTACATTTTCTGTTTTTTTTTTTCTTTTACTTCTTATTTCAATTTAACCTAAGGATGCGGTCTTCTTTGCAACAAAACATGACTATTTGAAACGTAAAATTTTCCTTTTCTAGAGTGAGAAAATGGGCCATAGATGTCAATTCATCAATCTTTATTAGCCAAGTTTTTGAAATCCTTTCGAGATTAGAAACAATATCAACAATACCAAATTGCTCCATCAATCTGTATTTTAGCGAATAAAATCCATTCCTACTTCTGCACATCCACACACAGATTATGGGGGTGGCCTAGTTTGAAGATAGTATTGAGATTTGTCTGCTGATGTTGTGGGATATGATGAAGAATTCCAGATAGTCGGGAAGGGAGTTTTCCACGAAGAAGCAGAAGCCGAGAGAGAAGTGGTAGCTGGTGATGAGAATCCTGATGATGCTGCAGCAGAGAACATCGCCATTGGAATGGCTTGATTGTCCATTCGCAATCCCCAGTAGGGCCCTTGTGAAACTTCAACTCCGTTCTCCGCCACCCTTTCCTGCCAAATTATCCATAATCTTAGACACGTGTGGCATGTTTATTTCCTCAGTTTCTCTACCACAATTAAGAAATCAATATTCAGAAGTTTTCACTCCAATCATTCTAATAAATAGAATTCAAGTTCTAATGTTACACACCCCGGATCATTATTATCATGCAAGTTAATCAAAAGTGGGAACTGTATTAGATACTCTCCTGAGGCATTGCAAGCCTATAAATCTTAACACAGTTGATAAATTTACCTCGTAGAAGGAAACTAATTCAGGATTTAGACCAGCCCGCGACGTAGGATACTCTGATGTTAATGGCAGTCGTGAATCCATCTGTATCTTCAAGAGCAAATAGAGAATGTTTTATCAACAATGCTACTACAAAGAAATGTATAATAGAATTCATCGTACCTTCAATTTTCTTGCATTTTGTACATCATAAGGTTGGAACTGAGGCAATGCCAAACTTTCATTCTCCTTTGGGGAAGAGGTCGAAATCCCCAAGCTGAGGTCGAGATCATGTTGGCTACCTGCGTAGTTTGTATTGTATAACGAACGAACTCTTTCAAATATAAAATGCAAACCCAATGCAACAGAGAAATTATATCGAACTATACCTTCAATCTGTGGCTCTGGTATACTTTCCCCATCGAATTTACTCGACTCAAAGTTAGTAACAGCATCCCTTCCATTATACTGGATGGCCGCCTTGTCGTAAGCCCTATGTTTGCAGAAAATCAAAACGGAAAAACGAGTTGGATGACGGAAAAATGGAAAAAAAGGGAAAAATGATGGTATACTTTCCCTATCATTAGGACCTTGCAGCCTCTACTTCAGAGTCGAATAGGCCAAGATATATATACCTGCAGTGTAAGCATTGCAATCCAATTCCCATTTATTTCTCGTTTCAAACTATGCTGAAATCTTCTCAAGAATTATTTCCCATGAATTCTTAGTTCATAATTATATATTTTCTGGACTAGTTCAATACGGATTCTTACTTTTTGCCATGAAACTGCCCCATTCGAGCTTCCCATCGGCCACATTTGTGTAGCGTAACCCCTCTGTACTTGGAATTCCCTCTCGAAAAACCCGGGCTGTGACGTCGTAATATTTGCACAAATTCCTCTTTACTCAGATTCTTCATCTGCGCCATTAACCAACATATGAATACGACTGTAAATTATGGTAACGTTCGACAAGGGACAGAGTCGATTGAATGATAAGGAACTGAACGTTTCTTCATATATAAAACCTGATTAATTTCCTCTTCATAATCACCAATATTGAAATTAATATCGGCGTCAACACCCCGGAACTTGATTGCAGCTCTGTCATATGCTCTGAAACCAAAAAGATATATTTAAATTCATAAGAATTAATAATAATAATATAATTATTAGAAGAAGAAGAAGAAGAAGAAAAATATTGATAATTTACCTGGCGGCAGCAAGAGCAGTGTCAAATCCACCTAAAACAAAATCCATCAGTATTTACCAAATATAGAAACTAATTAAACGAAAATTACAAAAAAAAAATTAGTATATCCTTACCCAAATAAATTTGTTTCCCACAATCCCTGCACCCAAAATAATAATTAATACAAAATTAGAAACAAAAAATTTCGTTATTGAAACGAGAAAAAAATTACCAAATATGGGATTCCCATCTGCCAGTTCTTCTATAAAAAGTGACCCCTCTGTACTGTGAGCTCTTGGAAGGTGGGCCCCTTCTACTTTTCTTAGGCTGTACATGTTGTACCGGCAGCTGCTGCTGCTGTTGCACCAATTTTCTTCGTTGATCAACCCAGTTTTCGTTGCCATTATTATTAGCTTTCCCCTTGTTCAACTCACCGATTTCACTCGCCGGGAAGAGCTCCCAAGTCACGGGCTCCGGTACAGTCAAACCACAATCCTTCACAACTGGACTATTTCTATTGAGGATGCCGAAGTTGAATGTATACGAGGTTTCGGGGGAACACGTGCTGGAGCCTTCCCCGTTTACAACCGATGAAGTCGACGTTACAGGGGATTCATCTTCCTCAAAATTCACTTTCCCATTCAAATCAATGCTCAGATTAAGATCAAACATCTCTTCCTCTCTCTTTCTATACTCTGTTTGACAACAATTAACTATTAGGGAACTCGGGGGAAAAAAAAAAACTGATCGGAACTAATGGGTATTCAAGGCAAAGTGTGTGTGATTCAGAGTTCAATGTTTATATATAGAGACAGAAAGTCAGATAATTTATTATTGCATTGCAAAAAGGAAGCATAAAATCATCGACCAATGTAAGATGCCGTTTTTAACACAGTGAAGAGAGAGAGAGAGAGAGATGGAAAATTTCTTGTACTATCCAAGGAAGAAGATGGAGGAACATTTATTTCTCTCTTTGTAGGATTTTATTTTTTATTATTTTTAAACTTTTGTCTTTTTATGATAATTTATTTTAGTTTTCATCAAAATAAGTATTTTTTTTTCCGTTTGAACTTTTACTGAAAGCAGCCTTGGGTGATTTTGATGACAGTTTTTGTCAAAATACGTAATTTTCTTTTATTAAAAATGGCCTTCCTTTTAACCCTTTACTCGACCCAACTTCAATTGTCGAAAAAGTTGTATGAAAAAGTGAAATACGTTAGTCGTTTAACATGCCCACCTCAATGAGTTGGACGTGTAAGATTTTATTTTAAAAAGTTAGTCAATTTTCAACTTAAGTAAAGTTTTCATTATTTTCATATCGTTTGCGTATTATTTCTTACAAGGAGTAATTGTACCAAAAAGTATTTAACAATTAAAAAAATTTCAAGGGTAAATTCGAACAAGTTAAATTACATTCGTTGTTAAACTACTCAAACTTATTGTCAATTTCATAGGAAACAAACAAGTAATAGGACGAGTGGACGAAAAAGGAAAAAGAAAAATAATAAAAAAGTAAAAAAAGGACAAATTAATCATAAGTCTTTATTTTCTTCTTTTTCTTGTTGTTTCCATTTTCGGACCGGCCAATCAAAACTCACCCATTACAAGGTTTCCCAAATTTTCTTTTCTTTTCTTATGTTTTTGTATTTGGACAACAACAGCCTAGTCAAATCCCATATTGTGAATATGCTTTTCCCAAAAACAATGTTTACAACCTAGACCATTCCATCATTAGCGAAGAAAGAGAAGATATATATAAATTATCATAAATTGAGTACTGTATGATTCGATTAAAGTTCTAAAACTGATATAGAGATGTCATAAAGTGTCGAATTGTTATTGGCATGATATGTTAAGACCACAACTTGGGTTGTGTAAGGAGAAGCCAACGATGCTTTATAGTCGAGTCCCGTCGATTAGAGAGATCAATGGTTCACAACAGACTTTGATTACAAAAAAAAAAAATCTAAAATTGTGTTTCGTCCCTAGTTTTAATAAGATACAACACTTTTCACTTAGTTAAATTTCAAAGTGTAAACTATGATACAAGAGAAGGGACAAAATAAAGAGAGGAGATAAGGACACACTTTTGTCTTTCTCGATCACTTATTGCTGATATTATAATTTCAAACTATTGACTAGTGTTACATATTTATTCAATATGTTAAACATTACATCGATTATATATTTGTTGTAAAACTCTTTAAAAAATTATTTATTTTGTTAAAGATTTTATTTCGACGATTGATTGAGATTATCATAACTATTATTGAAAGATAAATAATTAAATATTTAAGACATGAAAAAAAATATTTTGATAAATAAAATGTTACCTCGTATAATTAAACACGCAATCATTGTTCTCTAAATGAATAGTTAAATAAATTCACGTGATTGGTGAGGCAAACAAGTTGGGGAGAACCTTAAAAAATCTACAATTATTTTATTATTAAATTTCGTTAATATCTAAACCCTAATCTTTTGAGTGGTCCGACAATTTCTTTCTTTTTCAAGCATCAATGATCACTCCAGCAAGATAATAATTAAAAATTATAATTATCGATGCGATTTTGCTTTTCTTAATTAAAACGCGAATTATTTAAGTCAAACCTCCGAAAGCTGCTAAAAAAAAATTATATTTCCTCGGACAAGGAATTACCACGTTACTTTTTCTATTCTTTTACTTCATGAAGTCGCATTTCTTGACTTTAACCCGATTTTTATTTACCAACAAAATCTATTTAGATTTCAAATTTCAATAATGTCTAAAGGTAGTTGGGGGAATGAGTTGGCTGCCATATAACATTGCTTGTACCTTTTGAAATTTAGTTGGATTCAAAGTGCAATCAACTTCCAATATTCCAAATAAAAAAAAATCTTCTTTCGGTGCACAACAAAGCTATGTCTAACATTTTATGACTAGAATTTACGAACACCTCATGACCATAGTATAAGAGATGACAAGCCATCGTTGATAATTTTACGACAGAGCCCCTGGTTAAAAGCCACGTCTAGATATTTGAATATACAAATTATCTTACTATATTCTTTAAATATGACATAATTTCTCGTGAATTTTAAGATGAAAATATATAATTAATAATAATGGAATCAATCTCACACTTTGGTGGATCCCTCCATATTGTGGAATCATGTCACTTCAACCTTAAGTTTTCTAGTATTGAAACAAATTAATTGCCACTCACAAATCAAACTTTGGCACGTATTATAACGTTTCAACCGCAATGAATCACATGGTTTATTTTTTTATTCAACTGTTATTATAGCTACCTAACCTACTTATTTATAAATAAATTTGTAGCATTCGTTCTTAAATTATCGTTCAAGTGGCAAATTATCCTTGATCTTTAAAAATAAACAAATTGGTCTTCAACCTCGAATTATAGTTGTATAATCAGATCGTTAAGTTGAACAAACATCCGATCTCTATTGAATCATTACTAGGCTCTCTTAATTTATGGGGTTTGAGCTAGTTTAAAAACAAAATCTAACTTCATAAACTTAAACATGTGAATGTTATGTAATTACGCAGTTCCTGTTTAGTAGAATTTTTTTTTAATTCATTTTTTATGACATGTTCTCTCAATACAATAGTTTTGAATGTAAATTTATTTTCATAAAACTAATTTTCATAAAATTTATTTTCAAATGATTTTATAGAGAGAGAGAGAGAATCAATTATGCTTTAAGGACAAATATGGGGGGCCTTCCTCTTAAGGTAATTGTCCAACCTTAAACACACCTTTTACTCCTACATTTGCTTTCCAAATCCAGTAACCTCAACTACCCGCTACCCAATCAATTCACGCCACCTCTGATTTGTGACCCGACCCACGACCACTAAAGCTAAATGCTATCCTTTTGTCTATCCTCCACCTAATACTCACTTGCCACGTATACTTTTCCACCAACTTTGTAAAGTTGATGGCTAGGATGGACGGGTCCATTGTTGCCGATCGCATTAACGGTTCCAATTACTTCAAAATCGAAAATGAATAAATTTTAGTTGTATGCTTGCACGAGGCAAAAGTAGGATATTCGTGCTTTAGATGTCGCTGATTATTTTGTGGAGTGGTAGAATTAAATCGAACAAAAATTGATTGATTCTGATTTGGTATGGTTCGATCTAAATATTTTTTAACTTAATTTTTTTTAAAGTATTATATTCTAGATGACAAAACTGTTAACCCTCGATTATTTCGAATATAAATTAATTCAAGTAGATTATATAAATTGATTTAATAGCTGAATGAAACATTACAAAAGTCAATAATATTGGAATCGAATTAAATTTGACTTTTCAGCTAACTAATAATAGGGTCACAACAATAAAGTTCTTACAAATTTACATCTTCATCATACTTCGGGGAGTGAAAGTGTAATTTTCAATTAAAAATGGACGAGTAGCGAGCAGCGAACCAACTCGACTTTCACACCAATAAATTAGTTGGTGGACCGAGCCAATCTCATATTTGATTAAACGAGCAAGTTCGTGTGATGAGCCTAATTGAACCCAACAATGATTAAATAAAATGACTCGAATCGATCCATTTAATACCTCTACTAAAAGTCTAAAACATAAACAAACTGAATGATGGATTTTGGTAAAATCGTTCTACAATGCTTTCCATCTCCAAAGTTTGAACATAGAGACACCAATAATTGAAGTGAGATAGAAAATATAATAATTAAAAATGAAAATATCTTTGTCTATAAGAATAGTGTAGAAAAAGGAGAGGTTGACATAAAGACGAGAAGCAGCACAGTACGAGACTCCCAACGAATGGAGATAAAGCATCCACGTCTCCCTCCATAGGAACTAACCTCGTACCCTTGCCAACAATATACCTACCCCACCCCCTACCTATTTAAAATTGTACTTTCCTTAAACTATGCAAATAACTTTGTTATATATGTATATTCTCAATTGTCTAATATTAGTATTATCATATGCTCAAAAGCATGAACCTCTATTTGTAAATACATTTTATATTAATTTTATAACCATCTCATTACTCCTTCGAAGTTCCTCACGTATAATGAAAAAGGCGTTACGCTTGATCGCGACAATCAAGAGCAAATGCTACAAACTCGATTCAGTCAAAGTGTTACAAGTAAAACAAGGGAACACTAATTAAATTTTTTGAAAAAAAATAAAAGAAGAGCTTATTTATTTTAAGTAAACGTTTACAACTTGATTTACAACTTGATTAAAAGTGTCATTACAGTCTAGAGAGAGACTTCCTTTATTATAGTACAGTACAAAAATCTTGACATAAGCTCCATGTATTGGACTTTCAATTGTCACCTAGGAAAAACAAGTTGGGGTTTAGTCAACATCAACCTTTAACAATGGAAAACAACCCTTTTGTTTGCATTTCTTGGACCAATACTACGTTGACAACTGAACTGTTAACCATTATTAAAAATATAATCATAATTTATTAATTAAAATACTAAATTAGGTATATTTTTCAATGCTTTGATTTTCGTCGTTGCTGACTAATTGGACATATATTTGAAAATAAAAATAAAAATGTCAACTTCCTTTTATTCAAGAATAAGTTCAAGTCATAAAAATCACACCTAAAATGTACCATCCATCACACATCATATCCATCAAAATCTACCAATTTTGGAATAAAAACTTCAAATCAAAGTTGTAAAGGAACACACAAAACTTCTTCGACCATGGATCCGTTATTGAATTGAAAATCTAGATCCAATTTAAAAATTATCCTATTGAAAGATAGGAGTGCCCACGAAACGAGGATACAAAATAACATGTCGTTTTCAACATGTTGGCCACAAAAAAACCTTGCAAATGGATATGTCTAGCCAGATACAACTCCTTATTGTTACTTTTCCATTCTTGCTTTACGACTTTTTTGATAAAACTTTATAAACTGGTCAAACTTCAATTTGCACTGTACTTTAATGAGATACACAACTTTTCAACCACACATCTTATCAACTTTTATTAAAATTTGCTAAAACTTCTATCAAAACAACCCTATAATAATTTCCGCTCGTATAGTTGTTTAATACTGTGGAGCAACGGAATTGACGGGAACTCATAAGAGGCTGAGTGTTACAATTTAATAAAAATGGGGACGGTTTGGGCCCGATCCTAATTAGGTATGTACAAGGCAATTATTTTCACTTGACGGAACATGATGCATGAAGAATAAGCATCCGTTAGGTGTGAATGAATAATGTCAAAATTCGATGAGACCAAGAGATATCATATCTTGCTTCCAAACTAAACAAAAAATCAACTATTAAATAACTGACAGATTACTATGTGTAGCTGTCATATAATATTACAAAGGATACGCATATTTAGTACTACATTATGATTTTATAAGCAAAACAAATTCGAAGGAGGAGATAAAACGAGAACAAATTATAAGCACGCCAATTCAAACTGAACATGGACATTAATATTTAATAAAAAATAAATAAAAATTGCTTAATTCAGACACATGACCTGGAATCTATTATTTTATTTTCCTTTCACAGCTCAAAGCCGAAGTTCTTGTTGGACCAATTACAACGCGCCACCTGCACTTGTATGTTTCGTCGTGGTAGATGCAAACTTAGAGTAGAGAGTTCACATGGTTCTCACATAGAATAATAAACAAGAAGAAAATATATTCAAAGTTGATCAAGTGCATATGAAGATATTCCTGTTTCAAGAATCTGACTTAATTACATAAAAAGTAACACACATTAACAAGTTGCATCTTCTGTACAATTCCTAAGCAGATTGTTCCTTAAATTTAGTGCCTATGTTATTAATGCCACGTTTAGTACACTTCTTGTTCTTCTTCAATAATATCTTGTACTATAGACGAGCCACAAATGGAATGTGCATGTGCTCGGATCCATGAACAGTCTAATCAATTAACTAGAGTTGTCCAATAGGGGAAGGAATCACAATCCACCAGCTTAGTGGTTTCTCATTTCACTTTACACTAAAGCCACTTTAAGTAATTAAGCTAATCTCCAATAACATTCTGTCTCAAAATCTATTATGCTTAAAGTTGAAAGTATGTGAAGTCATAAGAAACTACTAGAATAATTATAATTATTTGATCCAGTGGTCACATAGAATCTTTCTATGCCAAAAATAAACTGATAATGCACCATTTCTATTTGTCGTGTCTTCTCAACATACATATATTCCCTCATCACAGGCAAAGAAAATAGTCATTCACAGGGCGAAAAGTTCTAGCTATGGTCTAAATCCTGGTCAAATTTAACTAGCAACACAAAAGCAGGGGCTTAATAAACTCCTCCAGCTGAGGCCTGAACCAGCAACACAAAAGCAGGCAGCCTGCTTATGCACTATCGATTCTTTCTTGATAAAAGAAACATAAAATTATATACATGATGAATAGTTCAAACTCGTATTTCTAAAAAAACGTGCATGATAAAGTGCAGAACATTTGTTTGAGACTAACTTTGATGCGGACACGGGTATAACCACACCATTTTCGATATATGTTGTCAGACCATAAATTAGATGTGCAAAATAGAAATCATACATTCCCAGGCAAAATTGAAAATTATGATATAACCTATTTGACTGACTATAGTAGTAAAATTTAATATACCAACTTGAACAGCAGACAGGAACAAGAATAACATAACTAAATTAACTACAATTACCACAAGTTCAATGATCAATCATTCTAACCCTAAAGTTGTTAAGAGCGAATGGATATATAGGTAATCAAAATCCAACCTCAAAGAAAGAACACTTCATGTGGAAATGAGAAATAAGAAAAATATAGTAGTAGATTAAGGTGAAAAATTTTATAATAAAAAATCTACAACTGAACGCATAGAAAAGATCATGGTTGGTGCATGCCTTAAACTATTCAACTTTCAGCCCAGGTCCCTTACCGTGTCATCTCGGTATCGAAATTAACTATGCCACTATGACCTGCATTGAACATATAACATTTAATGAATGCTGCAGCAGGAAAGAACGTCTTATATTCCTTTGAAAAGTATGAGAAAAAGAGCATGGAAGGGTTACATGAGTACTGGCGAAATTAAGTTCAAGATATCCTTTTACCAAATTTACATCCAAAAAACAAAAGAGGAGATAAATTTATTTATTTAAGCCATGTCTTCAAAATGCCCCCATGTGCAAGCCAGATTCAATTTTTATCAAACACTCGACACAAGTACAATTTTCATAAATAGGTGGTGGCGAGACTTAAACTCAAGATCCCTGTGCTAGATATGATATTGAACTACCATGTTTAAAAGTTTAATCTGAGTGTGGACAAATTTATTTGTATAAATTACGTCCTCAGCATTATTTTTCTTTTTGTTTTCCTCCTAATGTAGTCAGCATCAAGAATTTGCAAGATCGAAGAAAAACAATAATACCAAACCTTGACAGTGAATTGCATTTATTTCCGGCCCCATCATTTCCACTCCGTCATCATCAATCAAGAAAATCCCAGATGCAGTTATGTTGAAAAGGAATGCCATAGGTGGAGATATTGAAGATTTTGCTAGCTTTATAAACCTCTGTCCTGTAAGAGACGAGAATTATTATCATCAGAATCATTTACAAATTACAAAAGACAAAAAAATCCAGAATAAATGAACAAAATTCGCAACTCTGTCTAGTGATCTAGAATATGCACACAATATATAGTGTGGCTTTCAAAAGATCTAGTGTCTTTTCGTTACATGCTAAACTGTAAAGAAAATATAGCACATGTATTCTCTTTATTCTAATCAGTGAATTTTTGTGTAAATCACATCACCCTAGGTATGAGTAAATGCATTTACAAAATGAAATCAAGAACTTGAATTTATGAAGCATAATTTGTGTCGTGATAGAGTTTATGATTCTGAGCTTTGTCTGTAAATTTTTAAGTCATGCCTATGAAAATTCAATTCGACAATTGTATAATTTTCTTCCAATATTATAAACACGGCAACCGAAGTCTACTTAACCCCTCCACCCTTCCTTGCCTTCAAAACCACAATGGTAGGTAGGGCTGTCTGTGGGTCGGTTCGGTTCGGTTCTGAAGATAACCGAATCGACCCAAAACTTTCGGGTATTTAATAAATGGACCGTCGGGTCCAAATATAACTATGGAACCGTTCGGGTTCGGTTCTATTCAGTTCGGTTCGCTTCCATTCGGTTCCATACCATAATT
>CAIGRT010081528.1:0-28532 GCA_903798405.1 Fraxinus platypoda | reverse complement strand
AAACGGTCAATCGTAGCAAAAGTTAGCACTCGTCGAAGTAAGACGTTCCAAAATACATAAATGATTTTCTTTATTTTTGTCTCTATTTTCGAGATTATTACGGAATGTCAAGCGAAGTCGAAATATTACATTTTTAATACCATTTCAAAGTACTCACGGTCTAGTTTCCCCCATCTCTAATGACGTGCGAAACGATCAATCGTAGCAGTTAGCACTCGTCGAAGTAAGGCGTTCCAAAATATATAAATGATTTTTTTATTTTTGTCTCAATTTTCGAGGTCATTACGAGATATCAATCGAAGTCGAAATATTGCATTCTTACTACTATTTCAAAGTGTTCACGAACTTGTTTCTCACATCCTTAACGGCGGGTAAAACGGCCAACCGTAGAAAAAGTTACGACTCGTCAAAGTAGGAACCTCGAAAATTGATTCAAAAATAAGAAAAATCATTTATATATTTTGGAACGGCCTACTTCGAAGAGTGCTAACTTTTGCTACGATTGACCGTTTCGCACGCCATTAGAGATGGGGGAAACTAGGTCGTGAGCACTTCGATATAATATTAAAAATGTAATATTTTGCCTTAGTTTGATATCCCGTAATGACCTCAAAAATTGAGACAAAAATAAGAAAATTGAGACAAAAATAAAGAAAATCATTGCGTGGGTAAAAAAAAAAAGACGGAAAGTTGTCCAAAAAAAAACAATTGCACCGCCGTCAGCGGTGGGCAAATGAACGGACCCATACAGAATCTAGTCTTGAGATTGTCAAATATATGAGACATCCAACTAAATGTCGATATTTTGTAGTACCTAGACAAAGTTCACCTTGTTCACTTGAAAGTTTCAAGTTTTTCTCCATTGGAAATCGACATGGAGTTATAAGTGGGGCCATGTAAATGTTTGTGGTTTCTTGAGCTTGGCTGCCCTCGTGTTTCACTGTCAAATGGTGTCGTGTCGTGTCTGCCTTTTACCATCAACCTGATTCCTTTTGATGCCTGGAATTTTAGAACGAGGTAGAGATTACGACCCATAGATGAAGCAAATAAGCATACTGATAACTTAAAAGCTCTGTGCCAATGATATGATCACTCAAAGAAGTCTCTATGAGCATAAAGGAAAATATTGAAAGATGATACCAAGTGTTAAGATAATCTCCTTCATTAGTTCCACTCAAGAAAATAGCATGATTTAATCATGTGTTTTCATATACTAAGTTTAGTTCAACATGGAACGTGGTTTTATAAACAACCTCCTTCCTAATATTTTAGGTGCAAAAAAGGAGAAAACATAAAATTTCAGTTGTTTATGGGCTTCAAGGTGGAGACGACTTCAACGGGGAAGTTTCTCTTTTACGTGTCCACTTCGAAGGGAAGATTGGAAAAGGTTGATATTGAAATAAGACAACAAATCAACTAATGAATTAGATGAGGTCTTTATGTAGTGGGTGGCAAGCTTTTGACAGAACCCGGCAGTTTTACATGGTAGGTTGGTGGATTCCTTACCGATCTCATAGGCACTTTCGGGGCAGGTTTTCATGCGAACTGGCTCGGCTAGCACAGGGAAATTACTTTTTGTGATGTAAAAAATTATACATTTGGATATTGTGCACGAATTGTGACGGGTTCAATCTTCCGACTAAGATGGAATGTTTTCTCGGATCTTGAATCGCCTAAATTAAAACATGAAATAATTAGGTAGAATGTAAAAGAATCAATTGAGTACCTTTAATGAAGGGGTGATGGTTATATTCATTTAGGGAAAAAAAAAAATCTTAGTTTGATTAAAATAGAGTACGTCATATTGGTTGGATTATAATAACAAACTATAATTTTAATTACCCCAATACTTTATTTAGTCCGGTTCGAATAAAATTCTTCACAATTAATATAATCTCGCTTAATCGGGATCGAATTAGTTGATCAAGAGTAGGACTTGAAGTTCGTAATCGCGTTGTGCCATTTTTAACATCCCTGCCACAATTACTCAAAATCTCAAAATGTTCAAATAAACCTATTTGAAGTCAATTTGTAACGTATTATACAGTCAATTTGATGTCACAAATAGTTAATTGGAATTTCAGGTTCTGCAAAGTCAAAATGTATAAATTAAAAATTCATATAAATGAGAATGATATTGAAATTTGATAATTCGAAATGATAATTAAATCAAGTTTTCCTCTTCCATTTATTAATCTCAGTTGTCTGGTTGAGAAAATGGTGTAAATAATTTTCAAATTTCAACTTTGTTGATAACCATAGTTGAGGACAATTACGTGTTTCAACAATTTTTTCATCTGAATTTGATGGAAGCATGAACCCAACAATGTGGTAAATCATTCCTCCAATTTGTCCATCCAGGTTTCAAAGATGGACGTGTCATCGTATTTCTTGTTCAAACAAACTTTTACAAAATAATAATGAATAAATATCGGCTTAACAAATACCGGATGGACACATATCAGATGGACAACAACTTACCGTATGAACAGAAATACCAGATAAACACATACAGACAGTGCAACTAACTTATCGTATGAAGAGAACACATACCGACAGTGCAACTAACTTACCGTATGGATGCATACCGGTTAGACAGCTAACTAACCGAATGTTTGTCAAAATATTACAGATTAAATAATTTTATTAATCACAATAAAAAATAGAACAAATAATATAAATTGTAGGAAATAAAATTCATTGAATTTTGAAATCGAGGCCTGTGTGAACACAGTATCCTTAAAACAGATTCGCTCTCCTCACCGTAAGTGTTTGAGGTTTAGTTCGAGCATCTGTTTCCCAAGATACAACGAAAAATCAGTAGAGTCTGAGCACTCTAGATGTTACTTCGACAAACTGACTTAGTATCTGATCAGTATCACCACCAAGACTTTGACAGAAAATGAAAATCACGAATGCAAATAAGAGAAAATGAAATTTTTCTGTGTGTTTGTAAGGAATGAAGATGCCTAAATAAATAGGCTGTAATGGAGAATTGACAGCCAAAGAGTTATGCAATTGACCACTATTAACTCGACTGTTAATTTCTCCATTAACACAGACATAATCACATGGGTTTCAAGAGTTAAAAGAATTTGTAATGTTTTTTTTCTTTGGAAAAATAATAAAATAAAGGCAAAACGTGGACTTTCTTAAGGGCCAATTTTTTGTTCATTCGTGTACGCAGGTCGCGCCCGCACACAAGTTCAAGGTCGGAAGCCTTTTTCGGTCGGTGATTTGCATTGCACCCCTCATGCCGCGCACGTGGAGAGAGCATCTATGCTACACATGATTACACCCTTCTAANCAATTTTTTGTTCATTCGTGTACGCAGGTCGCGTCCGCACACAAGTTCAAGGTCGGAAGCCTTTTTCGGTCGGTGATTTGCATTGCACCCCTCATGCCGCGCACGTGGAGAGAGCATCTATGCTACACATGATTACACCCTTCTAAAGTGTAATCATATTTAAAGTGGTCATTGTCTTTATCCATTTTCCTATGTGAGATAACTTTAACTAGTTTTCATTCAAGACAAAACATTTTCTAATTCATCACTTTGAGCTCCAATTTTTCATTCACCTGAGCATCATTTTGGGCAAGTAAATATATGATTTCAATGTTCTCATGAAAAAGAACACAAATCAATCATGATCTTTCAAAATAAATAACGGGTTCCACTCAAAATTTATGTCAAAATCAGCCCTTCAATTTATTTATTTTTTCCAACACAAACATCCATCCACATCTAATAATTGAATGGAAAGTAAATAATATCATTGTATAAAAATAATTCTACCATCAGAACATCACAAGCATCAACATGTCTCCTTGATGTAAGGATTGGGAATGTGTCTATCTCTGACACCAACTAACGCAGCGTGAAGCGATAAAAATTTGAAAAACGTTGATATTCTAATTGATTATCAAGAATCGAACCATGAAAAGCTCGTTGATTTTAACAAATTCTTGAGAACTAATAAAAATTAGAATTTTGTTTAGCTACAGTTGAATACCAAGGATTGATCTTGAACAACAAAATCTTGATTCCGATATTTGACCGAAATGATTTGGATAACTCCAAATTCTATATTTTTAGTTCAATAACAACCGAGCAACGATATATCTAGAATACATAAAGTGTTTAAATACAATTTAAATTTCCAAGCAAGTGATGTACTTAAACTTTGGGCATGCGTCCGGCGTCCCATTATCAAGGTTTTTTCTTTGATGGAATGCAAAATGTATTACAAACTTATGAGAAAGCATGACCGGTCGTAAAATGTACTTAACTTGGGGGGTGCATCTTATATAAAGCATGCCGGGTCGTAAATTGTTCATGGAGCCTCCGAAAAACATGGTCACGTCATCATGACGCAATCCTTTTTAAATTGGGTTGTTATTGAATGTGCTCGACAGGGGCAGTCCAAAATCAGGGACGGGCCATCTCCTAATCTTTTAGTTAAAAAATGAGAAAATTACCATAAATCTTACTTTTTCAGTTTTAATTTCATGAGTAATCTTTTAGTAATTATATCTCCCAACACCCCCACAACCCCACCTCACCCCTTCAAAACGAATCTAAAAAAAATTTGCTCTCCCAATTTCTCCCTTCGATAGAGATAATTTGACGCCGGGCAGAATAGCGATTGTTCTGCAGGCTGATTTCAACATATAATTCACAGGGAAGAACACAAGAGAAAACGTCAAGAAAATTAAGAGAATTCTTTATTATTTCCTTCACGATGCGAAAACAACCCACAAGCCGGGCTATATAGCTAAAAAATCGAAATTATCGAAATTTTATCAAAAATAGCAAAATCTCAATAGTCATACCAAAAGAAAGTATATAATAAAAGAAATAATATCCCAAAAATCTGGCTCAAATGGATGTTATAATCTCTTTTAAAAAGGTAAACGAAATATTACTAAAAAAGAAAAAATAACTAAAATTGGAGATTCTGAAGAGAAAATTGCAGATTTTGCCCTCGAAATCGATGCGCACCGATCAACTCTTGATTACTACGATGTGCGTGCCGAAAAGGACTTTCCAAATTGGGATTATAAGCGCGATTTTAATAACCGTAGTTAAAGTTATGGCAAAAATACAAAAACGTGTCAAAAAACTGCCCTAATTAGGAAAAGATTTCGACTACTTGCATTTTTGCACTGATCTGCCAACTCAGGGTACATCGGCGCCATCAACGAGCTATCGGACAACTCGACATCATCTGACTCGGATCCTCCTGCATCACAATTTAATTCAGTTTTCGATAACGGGGAGGAGTGGTGGAGAGCAGGCCAATCTAGTCCCTATGAGAGGAGCGATAGCGAAACTAGAGGAGTGGGCAGAGTAGGCGGTAAAACTGAAGAGGTAGATAACAAAAATGGTGTTGTTTTAGATGGAAAACATCTCGCCACGATGGAGTTCCTCCAATTCTGCCACATCAATCCGTTCGTTCATCTCGCCATAGAACGTTCCCCAGTTTTATCACATCAGGCCAACAGTTCATTTCCCTAGATCTACAACTTTCCTGTGGCGATTAAATCCGGTGGTTAGTGAAAATAAGTTCATTCGTCCGAAATTTAATACAATTACATTACATGTACATCAACATTTACATTTACAGGGCGCCGAGGTGACGTCCTCACATTGGAGGGGGAGCTGACCGAAGTCAAGTCCCCCTCCAATGTGAGGTGGCGCCCTGTCATTTGTCCCGGTCATTGAGCCTGGACATATGGCTTAACTCATTTGAATTAGTGTGTAAGCAACTCCTGCGAGTACATACGTGAACTCGCATGAAAAAAGTATTGTCGACTTGTTTAACTGTACAATACTCGACAATACTGAAAAACGAAAAAGAAGATCAAGCTCATGTTTTGTTTAGATAAAAAAAAATGATAGATCGTGTGATCAAAAAGTTGTGGATCTCATGAAATGTGTGATTAAACTTAAATATTGATTTTTAACTCAGATTTTAAATATCAAATCTTTTAACTGAACCAAACAGGTGCAAAATGTTGCCGAGTATCTACTATCTAGTCGAGTTCGGTGTATAATGTCACTTGTAAGCAATGAGATCTGAGAACTTAGTTCTGGTACCATCACTGAGCTTGAAATTGTTAATAACCAAAAGTGCAGTAGAAGCACTAGAATTGATATCCCGCCCCCAGTAGGCAATAGTTATCTTGTCATGGGCGTTGTCTCGTCAAAGGTCAAACCTTTTTTTTTGACTAGTCAAAAAAATACGACTACGTGATGTTATTCTGCCCACGGTGGGCACTAGATCAGCTCTAGCAGAAGCAGCTAATAGAAGAGCAAAAATCCTCAGAATGAGGACTGAGTTTCTCACAGCCTGGGACGCCATTTTCGTCTGCAAATATCTATTTTTGATCTTTCTTCAGACACTAATGCCTCTGAGTACTCATTTGTTAATAAACACGCTTTTATAGACAAACATTTGACAAGAAATCTTTGACAGTTTTCGACAACGTCAAGGGCTTTGTTTTAGCAAGCAGAACACAAGACATTGTTTGTTCCTACTCGAATATTCTAAGAAAATCTTGAGCGGGAGTTCTTAAGCCAAACAACAGACAAATCACAAATTTTAATCAGTATTTTTCACAGATAGGAAAACGCATGTCTTCAGATAGTTCTATTTTGTGCAACTTTAGTTGATATGTGCATACGATAGTCAAATAAATTTGGGGTCAGGTAAATAAATCTCCGTCTAATATGTATAGTTAAAGATTTTATATGTACATATAGAAAAGAAATTGGCCGTCAACATCGTGAACTTGAGGTTGTAGAAGTGTACGTAAAATAAGCAATGATCGGTGAGTTTGATCGAGGTAAACAGGAGTGATTGGTTCAATTCTAAAGGTCAAGGCTTTGTAGCTGCGACAAGTTGAGACATTCAAATTTGAGAGAGTTTAGGTCGATGTCTTATAGATTTGGTTAAGCTTGGCCTGACTTTTTTTGCTCGTCTTGACGTGGGCTTAATTTATATTTTCTTAATTCAAATAGTTAACTCATCTTATCTTGACAACCCTTTTACGACCCATGTATTACATTTATTGTAATTAACGGGTTTAATTCTCTACTTACGTATAAATGTAGCTGTTTTAATTGATATGATCTTTGTGGATCTTGTAAATCTAAGCAAAGAGAAATGGAAGTAAGCAAAAAGGGGCTAGGATTTCTAACGACCAAGAAATTTATTGTGGCAAAAGTGAGAATAGAAAATGTTTAAATAGTCTAAGCAAAATGTCTCAAATATCCTAACTAAACAAGTGACAATTCTACCCTTTCAACAATACAAAATAATATAAATACAAATACTACAATTAATTATACTAGCATCTCCCTTCAAACTCAAGATGCGACGGCAAGAAGAAGTGAGAGTTTGTCAATCAAAAAAGGAAAATGTTGAATAGGTATGGCTTCTTGAAATGATTAGCAAGTTGCATCAAAAAGGAGGAAAATGTAAGAGTAATAGTCCCATTCAAGTCGTCAAACATGAGTTGTTGCACTTAATGATATTTGTTAGGATATTAGTGTCCGGCATTGGGATTGTTCCAACGGTTGCAATCAGTGACGGAGCCAGCACCCAACGATGTGATTCGACCACTTGTGCTGGCTTCGTCAGAATTTACAGGACGGATGCCATCATTGTTGTAGACTTCAGTCATCGTTGGCAATGAGCTCAATGGATTAAGGAGGAAGAAATATAAGTTTAGACTTGGGCCATTTATTATTAATTTTTTTTTTTAAATTTTAGGCATTTTATTTTTTTTTTATTTTTTAATTAGACCCGTTTATTGCTTTGTATTGTACCCCAGCTCTCATACCGTACGACAAATTGAATTTTGCAGAAAACGGACAAAGATGAAAGGCGCAAACCAAAATCTATATGCTATATCTCCGACTCCCTCCTGCTGCGTAGCTGGCAGCCCCAACACCGTTGTCGAGCCTTTAACCTTGTGAGTGGATCTTTTGGAGAAAGATTAGTAGTGGATTTTTTAGAGAGCTTTATTTGGGTAATTTTCATTTTCATTTTTGAACTGCAAATTATTTTTTTAGGAGCTTTTTTGGGTGTGATGTTGTTTGAAATGATTTTACTTTAATCAATTTCAGGACCAAATATACAAACTGGAGAAGAAGTTGCCGTGAAGCTAGTTTGTATGAAAGTTCTGTAATTTTGTGAATTTAAGTTCTTATTTGGAATACACTTTTTAATTATTCATTTATGAGTATCATTTTGAACAATTGCATTATTTATTGTGAACCAAAAAAGAGTCGTATTTAATCTTAAAAGTCAATGATTTATGAATGAAGAGCTCTCGTCTTTTTGCCTTTAGCCATTCCATTTAGTGGTTACCTTTATTTTTTATTGTTTACCTATTGGGTATTGGTATTTGTATTTAGCATTCACCAAGCTAGTTCATTTGTCAAATTTTAACTGTTACTGAGACCTGCTATCAAATCTCTCTAGTTCAAGCTACTTATTTGACATCAGTGTGTGCATTGATTTGTTTCAATCTTCACTTTGTGCACCTATTTGTTTCAAACTTCAGGATCTGCACTTTTCTTGAACTTTGTAGTATGTTTTTCTCTTGAAGCAATATAATTTATTTTGTTTTTAGGAATCTGGGTTTTTCATTGGCGAATGATTTGTGATTTATGAATTATGACTGTGAGCCTTCTGACGAGGTTTATGATTTATGAAAATCGAGAAACTTGTGAATATATGATATATGTGGATTGTGATTTGTGATAAATGATAAAGTGGTGTTGAAAATTGGAACTTGATGATAGATTGAAGAATTGTGATTTTAGTGTATTTACATATAGATCGAAGAATTTTTAATCTTATTTAATTAAATATTAATAAACGATTTCGCTATTGTGGTCGTTGACCGTCGACAACAGGTTCATTCCTGAATCCGCCAATGGTTGCAATGGCAACAAGAAATTAAGATTCCAATCCTAACAAATCCAAGAATTTAATTTGCAACACTCTTATAATAATTCACCAAAAAAGAGTTAAAAACAAAGGACAAAACAGCCATTTCTTTACAAGTATGAACTCCCTGAAGCCGGAACCCTAGTTGTGCTGCTATATATACTGCTTACTTCATGAGTTTGTATGCACAGCAGAGATAGGGGGCTAAACCTCATTATTGGGGAAGGACTTTCTACATGGGAGACAGACTCGTGCAGGACTGGGAATGGAGCAGCACGCTGATTCTATGAAGTATGAACTGCGGGTGGGTTTGCTACGTTCCGAGTCCTGCACGTCTGAATCTGCCGTCTCCTAACATCTCCATGCACATTCTTGGTAGTGCAGTGGTAACCTGTTTTTTAGCTTCTTGAATGAAAATTCAGGCCAAGCTATGGTGTGTATATCTATTACATAACTAAACCATTTTCTTTATATTTTTTTAATGAAATTTTGTATACATTAATAATACCTGCATGACTGTATTAATTTTCATGTGCAAACTGAGAGCCTGTTTGGGCCGGATTAAAATTTGATTTTAATCTAAATCTAAGTCAAACAATCAATATTAACCACATTTTTCGTGAGTCCCACATCTTTTCAACCATACATTTCAAAAATTTATATGACAATCTACTAAAAATCTAATTTTAATCCCACCAAACACCCTCTGAATGAGACGCATTTTTATTTTATATAATTGGATTATTAAAGTAAAGAAGATGCTGTTCTTTGACATTAAGCCAGTGTTTGGGGACCATAAAATGAGTGGTTAAAAATTAGTTTGAGCAAAAATGAGTTTTAAAAAATGGGATTATCTATGTTAATTTAAGATCATATTACACGTTAATGGAAAGGAACAAAAATCTGCCAAAGGTGTATATGATTAATGTTGAAGAAACCTGCTGGTGACGTGGAAGAATGGCCAAGTTAGGTCGAGTAATTTTTTATCGGACGCATTGCCTAGTCAATGAGTCGAGGGTCAAATCTCTGTATAAGAAGTATTTCGCTGTTAAATATCTCAATTGCGATTGAACTTTTTAAAGTGATTCTCAATTGTCGTTAAACTTTGAAAGTTCTCCAAGTTGTCAATGAAATTTCCAAAATATTGTCTCGTTTGCCACTCTAATAGGCTTGTTTAAAAGTTAACGGACTTAATTGCATGATTTTATGTTTAAACAGCAAGCTTGGGTGTGCTTCTGGTTAACTGATTTCATGTAATATTATCAATGAAATTTCTCTCAATCTGTGTCAATTGTACTATAAATATTTTTACTTGCGTAATACTCTCAAAATAAACTTATTCTAGTCATCTTAGTAGTTGTTGTATATTTCTCGCTTCATCGTGCATCAAGTATCTTATGAAGATACACACAATCGTCTCCATAATTAGGATTATTCTTGGTCACGTTCTCAGCTCTTCCTCCAATATTATACCGCTTACATTCTCGATTTGGCCTCCTTTATTCCTCTACTCTTTCACTCTTCCTATCTCGTCGCTTTAATACATTATTATTATTATTATTGCTAATATTATTTTTTTTGCATATTCAATCTTGACATAAATGGTCCCTAACCTTCAAATCTTGATACAAATATCCCTACTCAATTGGTCATTTTGGATTGTTTCAACCCAGTTGACCATAAAAATGTCGAACTTTTGACAAAAAGACTAAAATGCCATTGCTTCAATTTAATAAGTAAAAAATAAAATAATATATAAAAAGAAAAGTCAGCTCATTTTACTAATCAATTCCTTATAAGGGTACCATTTCCAATGTAATCGTGGATTGCTTAAAAATTGTGCTTATGTTAAAAATAGAATGTGTTTAAAAAAATTAATATTCAATTCAAGTTGAAAGGGATTCATCAAGATGATGTGATAAAGAAAAAAATAGATATTTTCTAGAATTCCATCTAAATTCAGAAGTTCCGTTAACGCAACAAAATTTCTATTTCATACGCAAAATATTTGAACTTGAGTATTTACTCATTCGACATCAATATCACGTCAATTGAAAGTATTTCGATATTTATTTTTCTCTATCCCATCAACTCGATGGAGTCTTTATCATCTTGTATTAGACTTTAGAGAGATATTTTTAGTATACACCTTCTGTTTTCCTTACATGACATAAATTTTAAAGCAATTCACTGTTGCACAAGAGATGTTTTATGAGAGATTGATTTATAGGATAAGTTAACTTTTCTGTCGATTTTTTTAATTTTTTTTCTACTTTTTTTATTAATCTAACTAAAGTAGGAGCATTTTAGTCTTTTATCAAAAAGTTTATCCTTAGAGTTGTGCTTGATGTACATGGGGAAGTTGTACAAGGTTTATACTGGGACATGTCGTTTTCTCATTAGAAGTTAAAAAAAAAAAAAAGATAAGATACAACTATATAAGTACTATCAACGCAACACCTGTAAGATCCCTATACAATTTTCCCGTGTACAAAAGGAATAAAGTAATGATATCTAACACTAGTGATGTTAGAGCGCCAGTTTATATGGCATTATATGATATGTTCTGTTAAAGGTGAAATTATGTAAGTTATTTAATTGAACTTGTCATTTAACGCTACTAGTCCTGCTACCTAAACTGATGTTAAATACCAGTAGTGCTACTCAAAAGGATAACTCTTGTCGTTGATGGTCAATTGAATGGAACCCTCCAAAAGAGTCAATTCTGCCAAGTGAAAGATTGGGATATTTATGCCAAAATTTGAAAGTTAGAGATCAACTGCACATAAACCTTATCATTTGCGCCAATTTCTCACTTAGAGTTTGTTTGAACCTCATTTTTATTGAAGAATGTATTTTGAAATAGTAGATTGATGGAAAAATTGTGATTAAAAAATAATAAAAAAATTGAGTTTGCGTATAATATTATTTTATTGAGGAATATGTAACTGAAAAGAAGACGTATTTTAAAAATAGGAGAATTAAATGAGAGCCTATTATTGTTCTCGCTTTTATTAGATTTTTTTTCCCTCCAAGTATGCCATGGCTGAAAATTTTGCTGACCAGAATAATGTATTAAAATAATTAAAAAATCAAAAATAAAAACCCAGACACGTCCCAACTTCGCTAAACGCCACAATACAAAGACAAAAATACGTTTCAATTTTTGAAGTTCGGGTGATGGATTTCATACACACTGTTTGCCTCCAGAAACAGCGTATTCTTCGATCTGTAAGCTTTTCTATATACTTAAATTCCCACGTTTCATTTCGTTTAATTGTTATTAAATCATTTACATTTTAAAATCCTTCGTTTTTCATTTCAAGAAGTGTTTTTGCCTTTTAGGGTTTCGATAAAGTGCAGATCTTTATGAACTCCTTTGAAATTTTTACGTTAAATCCAAGAAAAAGTTGGGTGCTTTAATTTTATAAATTTTCTTATATGTTTATATTTACTGGGATGCATGAAAACTGTGATTTTTTCTCCGTTTTGCTCTATTTTTTAGCTTTTGGTAGAAAGTTCCACCCTATCAATTTCTTGTTTTATGTTATCTAGTTAAGCATGGAATAAATGTAAAGTGAGGTTCTCTTGATTAGGGTTGGAAACTCAATGTAATCACATTTATTGTGTTCGAAATGTAGTCTAAGTTGAGTATTAATTATTGGAATTTTGTTCTGTTTTGAATGTTTACAGATTCAGTCCAATTATTAGGAAGTGCTTGCATATAAATGGCGGAGTCAAGTTCAGTGGACAGTATATTGGAATTTCTAAGAAGAAATAATTTTACAAAAGCTGAGGCTGCATTGTGCAATGAACTGTATAATAGACCTGATTTAAATGGGATTCTTCAAGAACCGACGCTTGAAGACAAAGCATCAGATAGTAAATTGCATGAAAAAGCAAATGGGGGAAAAGTAATTGAAGAGGACAGAAGGATGACCATTTTGCCAACTAGTGGAGAAGGTGCAAAGGAGCCAACAAGTTCTCCAAGTAGTGGGGAGGTTTTTAAGGAGCTTATTGTGAAGGAGATAGAGTGTGGAACGGGGAGAACTGTGCCTGAGAGCAATTGGAAAAGCAATAGTTATCAGGAAAATCAGAGTAAGGTTAGTGAGTCAGTCAAGACAAGAGATAAGAACTTTACCTTCTCCAAGAGTTCAGATGATACTGATTTGTATTCGTGGAAGTACAATCCAGGTGATGGTCTGGTTCCTTCTTATCAGAATGATGGTGAAAACAACTTTTCTGGCTTTCAGGTTCATGGAAATTCTATGCTGAATTCAGCTGAGATTCTCAATAGCAGCAAGGATAATGCAAAATCTGGGGAAGATGTTAGTATTTTTGGTGATAAGATCATGTCTTGGCCTGGGAGTACTGGTAAAGCCAGTGTAGAATCGAAGCACGAATGGAGTGACAAGAGTCAGCTTAAGGAAGTTGATCAACAGCAAAAGCTAAGTGGCACATGCTCAAAAGAAAAACTAGTGGATAATCCCTGGTCTATAAGTGATGAATCATCGCATCAATCATCAGAGCTGTGGAGAAATTGTTCGGTTAAAACAATTTTCCCCTTCTCCAAGGGAGACACATCAGCGTGTTATGATAGTGCTTCCGGTATTGGTGGTAAAAAGGAGGGAAAAAGAAAAACAGAACTTGACGACATTAGGACTGTGATTAAGGAGCAAGTGGATGATGTGGGAAGAGCTCTGTACTTTGGGAAGACTCATGGAGGTGATCCAAAACATTTCAGTGCATTGGATTTTCCACACACATCTGAGAATCAGGAGGAAGAGTTACCAAGGTTACCACCAGTGAGACTCAAGTCAGAAGACAAGTCCTTCAACATTCACGAGAAGTTCGAAGGTGAACCTGGTCCGAATATAACGGACACTGACAATGCCTATGTCATAGGGTCATTTCTGGATGTGCCTATCGGACAAGAAGGTCTCTCCTCAAATTTACTATGTTTATGGTATACTTAGCATGATTGCTGATATGATGGCTAATACAATGTTTTTAATTCACATTTTACCTAGGTCAAGGTTTACCGTATGTGAATTAAAATTAGCTAACCAACGACATACAATGAAATTAACTGATCATTGCAGGATAAGCATGCTTTCTTCTTACTTCTAATGAATTGGTGAGATTTTATTTAGTAATGCACCCAAAAGTTTTTTTATTCCTTGAAGATCCAGCTTTATTCAGCTATGCCAAATAAAAAGACATGCACAACCGCGAAAATAACCATTCCATGCTACAAATTGTTAGAATGCTGGTTATGATATGAACAATGTGCATTTGGACCAACTTAAGCATTCCATTAATGCGAAATTATTTATTTTCCTTCTGTTATAGGCAGTTTCACTATGTCTGAATTAAGAAAAATGCTGAGAGAGTGTGGTCTGTCTTCCATTATCTGGCTTCCAAAATAGAGATGGAAACTATAACAAGAAAGATTATAATTCTAATATTGGACGCTTATTTCTCTCTTTATTTTTTATAAGAATTATGTTTCTCATTTCTTCCAATTTCATCTCTTTCCTTCTCTTCGGGCACATCACAGCCATTAAATTTCTTTTAGTGTGCATTTCCATCGAGTGACTATTCAACTATTCTCCCTCTTTGACTTATTTAATATACTTTGTTCTTCCAAATGATGATGCAGTTGGTAAAAAGATTGGAGGAGGTAATTGGCTCTCGGTAAGTCAGGGTATTATTGCTGAGGATGCTTCTGATCTTGTTTCTGGTTTTGCAACCATTGGTGATGTATTGAGTGAATCCGTTGAATATCCAAATGAGTACTGGGACTCTGATGAATACGAAGACGATGAAGATGTTGGCTACATGCGACAACCTATTGAAGACGAGGCTTGGTTTTTAGCACATGAAATTGATTACCCAAGTGACAATGAAAAGGGCACTGGGCATGGGAGCATTCCAGACCCTCATGAGCAGGGTCAAAATAAGGACGATGAAGATGATCGATCATTTGCAGAAGAGGATTCCTACTTCTCTGGTGAGCAGTATATCCAGTCGAAAAACCTTTCTCCAATTATACCTTCAGGTGATCCTGCTGGGCTGTCAATGACTGGACATTACAGGAGAAATGATGAGAATGACTTGATCACCCAATATGATGGACAGTTGATGGATGAAGAGGAACTAAATTTGATGCGTGCAGAGCCTGTGTGGCAGGGCTTTGTCACGCAGTCAAATGAACTCATCATGCTAGGTGACGGAAAAGTTATGAATGAGTGTGGAAGGCCTTGTCTAGATGATATTTGCATGGATGATGATCAGCATGGTTCCGTCAGATCTATTGGTGTGGGGATTAATGGTGACACTGCTGATATGGGTAGTGAAGTGAGGGAAAGTTTGGTTGGAGGTAGTAGTGAGGGAAACTTTGAGTACTTCCATGATCATCATATTAACACTGGTAGGTCTACAAACTCACAGCATGATCCAGATAATAATTATGGTGAAAAAAAAGGGAAAAACATAGTAAGTACACATAACTTCAGTGAAAATATAATGAGTGATGATAGGGGTGCATTTCCACAAGCAAAAAATCACGTGGATGGAAGCTTTTCATTTCCTCCTCCTAGAGGTGGACAGTTGGTGTCGACAAGCTCAAATAAATCTGTGTGGTCAAGCAAGGACAACAATGCTGTCACTGATAAAGCCGATGATAATACAGTGTGTAGCAATGACATACTTGCTTCAAGGAGGCAAAAAAGCACCCACTCTTCGCCTGCCAAGAGCTCAAGGGACGAAAATACTGCTACTGTTGTAGGATCAGTGAATTCTAGTCCATCATCTCTTTCAAATTATGGGTATATCGAGAGAGATGATGTAAAGAGAGATGAGGATACCAAAACATCAAGTGTAAGAGAAGAAGATCCCGGGGCATCTTTAGAGGATGAGGAGGCTGCTGCTGTGCAAGAGCAAGTGAAGCAAATAAAGGCACAAGAGGAAGAATTTGAGACCTTCAATCTGAAGATTGTCCACAGGAAAAACAGGCATGCATTTTTTCTCTGCAATTATGGGAATTGTTCTACTAATTATTCTTGTTATTCAGAGTAACGCTGTTAAGAGATATATCCTTATTATTCACTATGTGAGTACATTGATAACTTCCCATATGTAGAGTTTGAAGTGGAGCACATTGTCTCCTTTTGAATTGGAGTTGGGTTAAATTGAGCAAAGTCTAATTGATATTTTGGTTCCATCCGAGAATATTAGGACATTGTATTTGTTGATGTCAATTTCATCGAAACATCAAGTCTTTTTTTCTTCTTTTGTACTTTTTCTATTTTGGTCGATAAACACAGTGGTTCATGTTGGCAGTCAGCATTGTCTTGGTCATGATTACAAGATGGCAACACTTGAGGCATTACATGTTTGACTCAAAGCATTAATATTTAAAAATTAAGATAATTTACATCCTTCAATGCTTATTATGTCCGAGATTATGGTGCAGTTAGATATATTTTCACCTTTATAAATACAATTGAGTTTGATGGTAAATTTTGGTTCAATTCAATTGCATTAAGAGGCAGTAATCACATCTTGGTGTATGCTGTTTCACCTTGTCAGAGATGTCCCTTCTCAAAATCTTCAGGCTCTTTTAGAAATTTTGATGTCTAGTGGGTTTCTTCTTACTTTGAATAATTTTCTTTTCTTTTGTTAACATTTAACTTTTGGTCAGTTGTTAACTGGGTTCTGTTTGCTACTCAGAACTGGCTTTGAGGAGGATAAAAATTTCAACGTTGTTTTAAATTCAGTAATTGCTGGGCGCTATCATGTCACTGAATATCTTGGATCAGCTGCTTTCAGTAAAGCCATTCAGGCACATGACCTTCATATGGGCATGGATGTCTGTGTGAAGATTATAAAGAACAACAAAGATTTTTTTGATCAGAGCCTTGACGAGATAAAACTTCTTAAGTATGTGAACAAGCACGATCCTGCTGACAAGTATCACATTCTTAGGTTGTATGATTATTTCTATTATCGCGTAAGTTGACACTTACCCCTCCTATTTTCTAACTGTTACTCATTATTAGTTTTAAATTGCTATAACTTCCTAGTAGTTATTTTGCAATTTTACGGTGTACATGTGATTTACTAAAACCTGTAACTTGTCCTTCTAGTTCCCGTCATTTTCTAAGATATGCCTAATACGTGCTAGGTATGGAACTTTTTACGAGATTTTTTTGACTAACCCAAGAGGTGCAATCATGGTGTTATGATTTTTCCATAATAATTAGATTGAGAGTGATTGTTTTAGGTATTTAGGTCCGATTAGCAATGCGGAAGCTTGACTTGACTAGGATTAATGTATGGGTTTAAATCGGTTAGATAAATACAGAGAAGATATCTAATGAAAGCCAAGTTATGTGGAATGATTCTTTACTTGCTATGTGTCGTGGTACTGACTTTTAAGCAGTTAAAGGGAAAATGTCCACCTGGTGAACGTAGTAGAAAGTAAGATGTCAAGATGGATATGTGGTCATACTAAAATTGTTAAAATGAAAAATGAGCTGCATGTTTTCCTATTGACTTTAGGTTATTACCTGCTAATTACCATCATGTTGCTTTAGCCCAAATCTTTGTTGACCATATTCATAATTTTCAAGTTAAGATCAATTGATAAATTTCTTCAAGTAATGAAAAATTGAAATTTATTGTTGATGCGCTCGTCATTCTTGTGATGCATGCATGATGCATCTTTATCAGTTTATCAGCATTTCAGTCTGATCAGTGTTTGGTGCTTGAAATTACCTTCTAACCTCTCTTTTCATTTGCAGGAGCACTTGTTAATTGTATGCGAATTGCTGAAAGCAAACCTATATGAGTTCCAAAAGTTTAATAGAGAATCTGGAGGGGAGGTCTACTTTACAATGCCAAGACTGCAGGTAGGTGGCATGCATGTTATATGCATCTTTATCTTATTGGAGTGTGATCACTGACTTAAGAATTTTATCTTGCAGTCGATTACCATTCAATGTTTGGACGCACTTCAATTCTTACATAGTCTTGGCCTCATACATTGTGATTTGAAGCCTGAGAATATTTTGGTGAAAAGTTACAGTAGATGTGAAGTGAAGGTCATTGATCTGGGGAGTAGTTGTTTTGAAACAGACCATCTTTGCTCATATGTTCAATCTAGGTCCTATCGTGCACCAGAGGTTATTCTGGGACTTCCATATGATAAAAAGATTGATATCTGGTCACTTGGCTGCATCTTGGCAGAACTATGTACTGGCAATGTAAGTTCTTTCAATTTCCACGAACTTCATCGTTGTCCTTCTAGCAATATCATTCTTGTAATATCTATGACAGGAGGGTCAACTGAGAAAGTGAGTTTCTCGACGAATTCTCTATTTATTTCTTTTCTATTGTGCTCTATGCGCCTTTCATTGAAAACTATACTATGTTAAATGATGCTATGCACACTTGTTCAAGTATTTTGGGTAAGTTATGCCGGTCATTTTTGTGCGCGCGCGAAATTGTTCTTCGATAAGACCTTTTCACTTGGTCCTCTGATGTAGGACATGAAAACTCATTTATGGTGAACAACCCACAACCTGATGTAGGCAGCTGAATTTATGATGTCAAATGTATTGCTCTAGTAGCTAGGTTGTGAAGCAGCAGGAATGGAACTACATTGGAGGTCATAATGAAATTGCTAAAATGAATATGTATTAATGCATATTTCCAGAAAGAGTAGTTCGATAATTTTTGTACTTGCAAATGAAATTTATGCTATAAGTAAAGGTGCCTGGCTACTTCCATGCTTCTTGAGTTGTGCGGTGTTGAATTCATTGTGGTCAGATCACACTTTTAAATTCTCGTTGTCACAATGCAGAAACATAGTTGTTAGCTGCATGCAAAGCGCAGCTAGGCATCGTAGGTACTCAATTTTTGAGACACAGTGCCTTTAACAAATTGTTAAAAAGCATAAATCGCAGGAAAACAAGAGTTGGAGTAATAGCACACTTTTTAGGTTTTGGTTTTATATTCCATCTGATGTAATGAATTTATTCTTTTTTATAGTGTGTTTGGTGGATATTATTTTGGAAGAATGTATTTTTGAATAGTAGATTGATGGAGAATGTGTGGTTGAAAAAAAAGGAAAATTATTGATGTGATGGAAAATATTATTTTATTGAAGAATGTGTGGTTTAAAATGAGTAGAAGAATGATAATTTTAACGTACCAAACAGAGCCTTAGTGTTAATTTATTTGCTGCATATGGTAGATGAGTTTCCTAACTGCATAGAAAAAAAAATTTATTCTCAAAATTAAGTGCTTATTTAATATTTGTGAAATTAACTGATATTTGCGATTTACTTGCTGACTACATTGTGAATTTATGAAGATATTTTGTTTAGTTGTAATATGTGCTTTGCTTCTGTGAAGTTGTGCTCCTCTGTTCTTTGCAAGTGTCCCCAATGATACTTGGTAGCCCCTGTGAACTTTGTGTGCTTGATCACTGCTGGTTGAAGTCAATACACTGACAAAATTCCAGGTCTTGAATCATAATAGGATAATAATTTAGTGGTTGGGAATGAGAAGCTTAAGCATCTTGAATTTTGGTTGGATTGGTATATTTGGTCTTACTATTCATACATGCATGAACAAAAAAATCTTTATAATTTGTATTTTCTTTTGTTAGAAATCAAGTTAAATGGCATGATGTTATTAATGATTAGCATATTAGCATTATCTTAAAGACTTGCTGAAACCTTCAATGTTTTGTTGCCTCTGATTGCTGTTGGTACCTCTTGGATCCTGATAATAAATGTAATATGCTGTTGACCATGTTGTGTAGGTACTCTTCCAAAATGATTCTTCCGCGACTTTACTTGCTCGAGTTATTGGAATCATAGGCCCCATTGACCAAGAGATGCTTGTTAGAGGACGAGATGCATACAAGTATTTCACCAAAAATCACATGCTTTATGAACGGAACCAGGTAATATTTTTTGCTGTCCCGTTCGGTCTGTTACTTCAAATTAAAAGTCTAACAAACAAAAAATCTTTCTTAAATGCTAAGAGTCATTGTGCAATTGAAAAAGCATATACTTTTTCTGTATCACGATGTATCTAGGACAGGCGTGGTAGGATTGGAACCCAAATGAACATTTATATGAACTGCCCTTAGTTTGCATTTCTTATCCTCTTTCCCTTAACATTTGTCATAGGATTTCCAGCCACCATATTTTTGGTTTCTATACATAGACAGGGACCAAACATAAGTTAATAAGACTGAAAATTTGAAGTCGTGTTTATAGAGGCTGAGTTTGAGGTTCTTATATCAGCTACTGATTGGGTCACCACACATGGTGGGGGACAACAAATATTTAGTATAGTTACTAGCTTGACTGATTCTATGAATCGATTTGCACTGTGATTGGCTCCCTTGAGGCATGTGACTCTTCAGAAGGCAATGTTATTAATGGGCAAATATACCTGAACTAGGATAGAACTTTAACAGTTGATTCTGTTCTTCTCAAGCTTATGACTTTTAGTTTTAGCTTGCTTTATGGTATTCTCCAAGTAAAATTAGGATGCTTCCATGTTCAAGCATTTGGTATATTTGTAGTCTTTTGAGTAAGGTCATTGTGTGAAGCAAGATAGATGTGAGCTAGCTACAGTGGCACACACTTCGAAAAGAAAAGGAGTCGAAGATAATGTACTAAGCTTACGGAAAGCAGGAGAATGCTTGTCTCCACTTCGGTAATACTTCTTCATGGTGCTGCCGAACTGACAGTGCAGGATGAGGATGAGGATGAGGTTGAACGTAAATTAACGGAAGATTAATTGGAAATTCATGTGAGGCAAAAACATGCTTCTTTAAAGTGGGAACATATTGTTATATGCTTTGTGCCACTTGCTTTACAATATTCAATTATAGAGGGGAAATATTAAGCCCCAGTTTGGTCCTCATTCTAAAACTCATTTTCAATCACACATTTTCCTAATAAAATAATTTTGTACATGGATCCATAAATTTTCCATACTTTTTAACCACACATTCTCCAAAAAATTTACTTTTCACAAAATCTAATCTCAAAAAATCTCTACCAATCAGGGCTAAATAATGGAGATCGAACTTTAGGAAGAACGTTTACATCTTTGCAATACAAAACAGGCATATTTAATATCTTAGTTTTCATCGACTTCTTTCTATCTTACACAATGTACGTGTGTGCGTGTTACTTCTCGTTTATCCTTGATTATTATGGATTTTCTTCTTAAGCTAGCACTTGGAGAACAATGCTACTGCAGTGTTGGTGACCGTCATTAGAATTATTAGCACATTTAACTTTAAGTGCTTTTTTTTGGGCTTAAAAAAATACCTAATAAGGTGCTTTTAAGCACGGCCCACACGTGCACCAGATAAGATCAACACTTTTCTCCTCTACCAGATTCTTTTATTGCTTTACTTAAATGCACAAGTAACCAGGCCAAAACATGGTGCATGTGTCTATTAGTTTTTGTATATATTATTATGAACGTATCACCAGTACAATTTTCATTGTTATCAAAAATTGTCGAGGATTCTCCTCTTCCATCATTTTTCCGTAATCTTATTTTATCTTGCTCAGGAAACCAACAGACTGGAGTACTTGATACCGAAAAAGTCATCCTTGAGGCATCGGTTGCCAATGGGAGACCAGGGCTTCATTGACTTTGTTGCTCATCTGCTCGAGATAAACCCCAAGAAGCGCCCTTCTGCTTCAGAGGCTTTGAAACACCCATGGCTTCAATACCCTTATGAGCCAATATCATCTTGAAGAATTCAAGATTCACGAGTTGAGTGTTTTCCGCTAAAGGAGTACTCATATAGGTGGTTCAACAAGAGGGAGGAAAAGATGCTGGGGACGTTTAATTGAAAGTTTCTATTCGTCTGCAATTGATCCTCTGTGAACGCCTCTTCCTTTAAGTGCCTGCACAATTGGAATGCGTGTTTTGGTTCTGACGGTGACATCCATCTTCCATATAACTGCTTCGAATTCCCATTTATTCTGAACTGAAATTTAATCTCCCATATGCAATGACTGTAGGGTTTTTCGTTTTTCTGTGTCTCGTTTGGTGGAAGGGAAGTGTTCACTCTTGTTGTACATATTGTGTGATAATTCTTTGAGGTTATCGTGTAATAGCTGCTTACCATTACCCATTTTGATTACTTTTTACTCATTCTTGTGGGTTGTTTCATTGTGAAACAAGCAAGCCAGGTAACATATTAGGCTTGGCTAACCTTGTTTGATGTATTGAATCCTCTTTAACTTGTGAATATGTTTGTTACCGCCATAATTTTTTGAACTGCTTTGACAAACAAAAGAACAGATGATTCATGAGATAGATGCATATATTCATATGAAATTAGTCCAATGTTGACAGCAAAGCTTGTGATTAGGGGTGTAAAATGGACAGCTTTGATTGTTCTCATTGTTAAAATAAAATAAGGCTCGTGGACGCACCAATGATATAAATCCTGTATGACTAGCTAGCCTCAGCGGACCAGACCATTTCTACATTTGTACTTGTGTCTTTTATTCAAATGTCGTATTTCCATGGAAAAAAAGTGTGTGCATATCAATTTTGCAGAAAACAGAAACTACAGGTACCAATTTGAAGCACGCGGAAACGATGGGGGTTGAATTGAGGCATTCTGAAAACTTTGGGACTGATTCAAACCAAATCATAATTTTAGGGACCAGTTTTCAGCTTGCAAAAAGCAGAAGGTCCAATTTGCATGGATTGTAAAGTTTATGCACTAATTTGCATATTGACTAAAATTCAGGAGCTCTTTTGTAGAATCCAGAAACTTTGAGGACTAATTTGCAATCTTGGCCACAGGCCATATACTTCGTTGATTGCACAAAGTTGATTAAGCCACGACTATTTTTGGGGAGTTGTAGTGCAGAACATTGAAGAGGGTGTGATGTATCACGGATTAGCACGGGATTTTGAGTAATATTTTAAAATGACGTTCCTTTCGTGTAATTAAAAAAAATTTAAATGGTACAACAAAAACTTATTCTTCTAGAACAAAAATAATAATAATAATAAAAAAAATAATAATAAAAATCACAAAATAGCAATTGACAATCGGCACCAATAAAATTGTGATGTTATGATGTAGATTGTACTATTGTAGAGCAATCAATTTCCTACTTGATTATTCTTCGTGTCAAATGGTAGAAGAAAAGGAAATGACAAAAAGGGATCTGGGGTTATTTTTTCACTCTTCACTTTAATCATTTGCATTTTTGGTTGTTCATTGTTTTGTCGGGTTGGTAAGTAGTAAATGAAGCTAATTGGACATTTGTGATTGAGCTGGTAAAAAGGATAGTTTAAATTTTTTTTTTTCGAAAGCAAGATAGTTTAAAATTAGAAAAATAAATAATTTGTTTCAATAATATGTTAAATTAAAAAAAAATATATATTAACGTAATTTTTCGGAATCTTTTTTCATAAATATTGTACTCTATAACTTAACATAATAATAAAAAAGGTAATTAGCACGTAACGTCCCCACCTTTCACTGTTATTGTGGAAAACATCCTTACTTTTCATTTTTTGACATTTTCACCCTTATTTCCACATTTCATTGCGCAAAATGTCATTTTCATTCATTTTCCCAATTAAAAATCGTAAAATGACTATTATACCATTTTCTTTAAATAAAACAAAAGAAAAAAAAATTAATTGCAATCATAGTCCCAATTTTTTTAAAGAACGCAAATGAATCCCAAATAAATTATTAAAAGGGTAATTAGCACATAATGTCCTTACCTTTCACTATTATTGCAAAAAACGTCCCTACCTTTTCTTTGCAAACGAGTCCCAAATAAATTATTAAAAATTTAGAAATTAAAAAAATTATTTAAATATGAGGGTATATTCATCATTTCATAGTTTTTTATTGAGAAATTGGATGAAAATGATGGTTTGCACAATCAAATGTGTAATTAAGGATGAAAATACCAAAAAAAATGAAAGTTAGGAACGTTTTTCGTAACAATGGTGAAAGGTAGGGACACCGTGTACTAATTACCCTTTTAATAATTTATTTGAGATTAATTTGCGCTTTTTAAAAAAATTGGGACTATGATTGCAATTAATTTTTTCTTTTTTCCTTTTGTTTTATTTATAGAGAAGGGTATAATAGTCATTTTAAAATTTTTAATTGGGAAAATGAATGAAAATGACCTTTTGCGCAATGAAATGTGGAAATAAGGGTGAAAATGTCAAAAAATGAAAGGTATGGACGTTTTCCACATTCACAATGAAAGGTGGGGACGTTATGTGCTAATTACCCTAATAAAAATTAAAAGTAAAAATTAATAAAATATTCTAAATATATAATTACATATAAACATATGTAACAATTTTTTTGTTGTTGTGCCCTTTCAATGTTGAGGTTCTGTGCAGTCACTCAACTCTCACACCCTCGAGGCCGCCTCTAGATGTAGCAGATCTCGAATGACAGTGGCCTCCTAGTCAAGGACAAATCAAATAATTATCGATTTGGGGACCTAGGAGAGAGAAAAATATAAAATCGGCTTATTGATAATTTTAGGAATTGAATTCATCAATCAAAATTTGCTGTGAAAAAATTAGTAAATGAAATTATCTTTGACTCTAGCAAGTCAATGTCTTCGGGCAGGTCTTATAGAAGATATGGATAATATGAGGTTAAAAACTATTTTAATATCAAAAGAAAGACCAATATAAAAGTATATATTTTGGGCAATAAGCCAGCTACCCTCACACTGGATTTGCCAGTTCTTTCAAGCCTAATTGACATTAACATGGACTATGAGCTTAAGAGCGTATTCTAAAAATCAAGAAGCAACTATCTTCTCTCTAAAATTCAAGGCCAAAGGCAGTGTTTTTCTATCCGAAACAAGATTACTAGGGGATGCTTTTGGATATATCTTATGAAAATAGATAATTAGATAGGGATGGCAACGGGACTGGGAAGGAATGAGAGTGGGGTGGGATTAATTTATTCACATTTATCGTCTCCTTTAATTTATTATATTTATTTATATATAAAATGGAATTTAAATTAAAAAAATACAAAAATAAAATGATTCGGGCATGACGCAGTTTCGGGACGTGGACCATATTGGCTATCTCTACCCCCATTTACCATTCTGAACTATAAAACCTCTATTTAGTAGGGATTAAATTCTAAATTTTTATCAAAGTCAAAGTCAATTATTAATTTTAATAATATATTTGATGCGATTCACAACTTTTTCAACCACAACTTTTATTTACTTCTATTTTTTAAAAATCTGATTTTGATTCTCATCGAACAGAAAAGTTTTAGCAATAAAATATTTCACTTACACGAAAGGAGAATCCATTTTTCTCCTCACTAAAACTCGAATGCACAATTATGTTAACAGATGTACATATATGTCATTCATTCATTCATTCACGCATGCATACATACATATGCAGGATCAACCTAACTAAAGATCGTTTGTCAGGATGGACTATATAATATTGGACAGTATTACTCTACCAAACAAAAAAAAAGTGAGCCACATTAATTAGGAAGAGCTTCCCATTGATAAGAAATCTATAAATGGTATGCCATTTTTCTGCTGCTCGACTTCAATGTCATCATCTTTCTTTGCATGGTCTATCACTTCGCTTTTATTCGATTCTGTATTCACTTGTAGAAAATCATAGAACTCCACTGCCTGACTTTTCTCTGCAATTTCAAATTATATTTCTATGAATATCGAGTTAATAAGCTTATAAGAAGCACAGCACAGCAAGAAGACTAGTGCACTTGGATAAATTCTATATATAGTTGAATATTAAGAGCATGTTTTCAAAGTTGAAAAAAGTAACTTTTGTTTACTAATGAGTAAAAAAACAATAATAACGTATCCAAGAAATTAAGTCACTTTTACTGAAGTTTATGTGAACATGCTCGAAATGAAGAGTTAAATTCTTTTATACGTTCTTTTTGGATAATGGAAAAGAAAGTTAGAAAGGAAAAACGAAAGGGGATTTATAGAGAGGGGGAAGGTCTTTGTCAAGACAATGGAACAATTCCCTCTCCGTTGCTCCCTGTCGACCTTCTTCTTCTTCTTTTTTCATCTAATCTAAAATTTTAAGTTAATAAAAGTAAATTTTATATTCAAAATGGTCATCTCACGTGAACATATGCATTTTTTTAATCACTTCTACACATACATAATTTTCATAACTAAGTATTAATAACAATACTTGGAAGTCAATACTACCTTAAACGACATCATCGGCCCAAAACTTAAAATTTTTGGATGAAGTGAGGTTAACACATATGACCCGCTCATCCATTCCCTTTTCCCTTCTACATGTCCAAATTAAACACAGATTAAAGCAATTTTTCTACTTCCAAAAGATCTTAGCAGACCAAATATTAGCTTTCGACATTATTAGCTACCACGCAACATTACCTTGATCGATCTTCATATGATGAATAAGAGTGTCTGATGAATGGAGCTCCAGCCAACATAGAGGTGGCAGGTTATATGTTTGTGTGCTATCGAATCTCTTGGTATATCTGTCTACAAATAAAGGATTGAAGCACAATTTCTTTTGGCGCTTTGAGGAGGGTTCTTCAATATCACAATCCAGTGCTTGTGAATTAGCTCTTTTGGCATAAATTTTAGACCTTTCTCTGCATTTTCGTGCCATGATAACGTGCCAGTGATTCTTCACGGCATTATCAGTTCGTCCTGGAAAATGTCTGGCAATTATAGCCCATCGGTTCCCATGAATCCTGTGACAAGCAAGAAGCTTCTCTTCTTCCTCTTCGGTGAATGGATTCTGGTTTATTCTTGGATCCAACTGATTGAACCATCTCAGCCTGCAACTTTTCCCTGACCATTGAAAAAATTGATATATTTAATTACATGTAGCGGTAAAAATGTATAGTCAGTTCTATCATTATGCTATATATAAATGTATGTGCAACACCAGTAATTAATTTTCCAAAATATAAAAACATTATCTAACCCTAAAAATTGATACTGCTGTGATCTTCCATGGACCCTTCTCCCCTGTATTAAAATTTTTGTTATCATCATACGCAACTGGTGTAGCAATATAAGAGGAAATTTTGACTGATGGATTTAGGAGGACACTCCCCCTTAAAACCAACTCCTAAAAACTGATGTCCAACTTGCTTATAAGCCCAAATGCACGCCTTTCCATATTTGAGTGGCAATATGAGACTTAAAAGTAGTCGTTACAATTGGAGCACTCAAACTTCGACTTTGAAAAATAATATCTTCAATTGATATACATAATATGGGGGATCGATCAGGAGGAGATTATGATTTCAAGTGATTTTCTTTTTTCATGAACATATCAAGCCCTAAGTCAGAACTGCTACAGAAGCTTTTTTCCTCCCTTCTCTCTTAGATTACTATTGTAATATTACTTCATTTGTCTGTGTGTTGGGGTTGGGGTCGGGGTTGGTGGGGGTGGGGGTGGGGGTGGACACATATACGGTAGTAAGTTGCAAGATGCATGTTAATTCACCTGATCTAGCCTGTAGCTTTTCAGCTATGGCATTCCAGTTATGAGGTCCATATCGTTCAACCAATTCTCGAAGCTTCTCATCCTCAGCAGGCCTCCAATGGCCTCTACTGCACATGATCTACGAAAACGAGAAAACGCAACAAGACACAACACGGGTGCAGGTGGATATAAGAAAACCTAATTCGAAATCGAAAACCTGTCTTAATTATGTATCCTCCACCTTTCTTCCTTAATTTCTGGCAAACGATCAAAGTTTTTAGTACAGATTGACAAGAAAATATACAGAACAGAAATTAGGAAGAAATTCAGTAGGTATGGTTTGAATTAAAGATTTACTATGGAGGAAATATATGAAGGTAGAGAATTGGACAAGGAGAGAATTAATATATAATATAAGGGAGATGACAAGTTTTTTCCGTTAGAAAGTGTAAGAATTTGGACAGACCACCATTAGTGATTGAGGCAATTTCTAGGCTAACCACCACTTGTAGGGTAAAACGTCGTTCTCCTTTCAACATCTTTCCACATTCTAACCTACAGTACCCACCTAGCTAATGTTTTTTGATTAGTTAATTGATTCATAAACTGTTGAAACCAATGTTGGAAGAATCGAATCAGATGGATCACGAAAAATTGAGAACTGGGCAAGAACCCGTCAATTACAAGGCAAAAAAATAACTCAATGACACTAACGAAACTTGTTTTACCAGTTTTCCAAGTTTCATTTTTCAAAAAAGAACTGTTTTTTAATTACGAGGGCTTCAACCTGAAATATTTACCTTTTCGAGACAATATTGTTAAAACATTGGCTTAAAACTTGTATTTAACTAATTAACCTAAATAAAATCTAATATCGCCAAACTTAGAACATGTTTCTTGTTTCACATATATAAATTGGAAAGAATTAATGTAATGATCATAGTGTTAGAAATATTACTAGTTGTAATACAGTAAAGTGCATAAATAAAACTTATTGATTAATCGAGTTTCGTGACAGCA
>CAIGRT010081524.1:0-13970 GCA_903798405.1 Fraxinus platypoda | reverse complement strand
GCCCTGATGATAGGAAGTCCACATGAGGATTTTGTGTCTACCTTGGTTCGCATCTTGTGTCATGGGGATCCAAAAAGCAACCCACTGTTGCTAGATCCTCCACTGAAGCATATACAAAGCAGTAGCAAATACTACCTATGAAATATTATGGATTCAATCTTTCTTACAAGAACTGGGTATTTCACTACCACAATCTCCAATCCTTTGGTGTGACAACTTGGGAGCAACATATCTCTCCGTTAATTCGGTTCTACATGCTCGCACCAAGCATGTTGAACTAGATTATCATTTTGTAAGAGAGAGAGTTGCGGCAAAAACTCTACAAGTCTCCTTCATTTCCAGCAAGGATCAAGTAGCCGATATTCTTACAAAGCCATTATCCAATGCTCGGTTCCTTCTATTACGCTCAAGCCTCACCATATGCCCAGTGCCGCTTGAATCGAGGGGGGCTGTTAAGGAAAATACAGCTAAGGTGCAGACCAGCAAGGATGCACAACAGAATACTGATACAAAACAGAATCATGTGGAAGGATCAAAGAAATATCCTAGAGAGACAGCTGTCACCTGATGCACAATATGTGGAAAGTTGTTAGGATTATATTTTGTCTATATATACTGTAAATCATGATGAATACAAGATATTGTAAATACAGAAAGATCAGAAAAATTATTTTATAATTTAGCAGATGGAAATGGATTTGTTGGTCAAAGAAAAACGATTTGAGCTCTGATATCAAATTCATGCCGGATGCTCTGGAGGATTATAGGAGAAGGGGGAGAGAACAAAAGAAAAGATGGGAGGGAAGGAGAGGGGGAGAGGAAGAGAGAAATTGGGGAAGAAATTTAACTTATTTCATAATCAAATGTTGTCTCTATTACAATACAATTGAGCCTTTTATATAGGGTATCAAACATACTATTCTAAGTAAGAAATATCCAATAAAAGTAATTAAGTCAAATCCAAATAATGTTTTCTAAAATACAAATAAAAATTTGAAAATAAATATAATAATATTTCTTATAATATTGATACCAAATTGACGTAAGATGCTATGGGAGAATTATAAGAGAAGGGGAAAAGGTAAAGAAGAGGAGAAATGAGGAAGAAATAGAAGAAGAGAGAGGGAGAGAGGAAGAGAGAAATTGGCGAAGAAAATTAATTTATTTCATAATCAAACGTCGTCTCTATTACAACGCAAAAGAGTCATTTATATGGGGTATCAAATATACCATTATATATGTAAGAAATATCTAATTAAGTAATTTAATCAAACCCAATTTTCCTAAAATGCGAACGAAAATTGGAAATTAAATATAATAATATTTCTTATAATATTGCATCTGAAGTGTTCTTAAGCTCCAAAAGTTTCATTTTTTTCAACTTTAGTTTTTTTTTTTCATTTTGATTTCAATTTTTTTTTCTTCTTTTCTTTTTTCTCAATTTTTTTCCTTTTGTAAATGTTTTTAGCGAAGTACATGTGGATTGACGAAATTAATCTTCAAGTACAAGGTTATGTGCAAGATATACGACCATTTAAAAGAAAAGGTGATGGCCTAATTTAACAGGGACGAACTTGCACTGAAATTGAAAGAATCAGACTTCAAATGTGAAAATTTTGATCTTGGGGACTCATTATGAACACCATTATGGTGCCACTATGTACCTCTAGCACATCTCAAAAAATAATATTTTAAGGCCCCGTTTGAATCAAATTTTTGTAGAATGAGAATGAAAAATATAGTTGTTATTGGGGTCATACAGATAAAAAATTTAAATTTAAATGTTGATGTGATGAATAATGATCATATTTTTAATTTTAACGAGATAATAATGTAGATCAAACGGGCAAGAGGCAAAGCAAAATCGAATTCGACTTCTTCAGACTTCAATTCAGTCTTAGCCGTTGGTGTTAGGTGCATTAAATGTCTATCTCCAGTTTGGATACTAGTCAACATGCAAACCCCAAAACTCCATTTCCTATATATATGCAGCATGAATGTTGGCTTAAGAATTATCATAAAATTGGCCGAGAAACAAGATAACAGTAGAGGAAACAAACCGGAAGAGCAGCAGCCGACCAAATTACTCGGTGAAAGGTAAGAATTGATTGGACCGAAGAATTTTTTTGATTACTTGTCAAACGCTAGTTAAATTTGCTCATGCATATTGTCATTTCGGGTGTTGCGACAAAATTGGGCAAAATCGGGTTTTCTGGGCACTGCATGACATTAGTGTTGAGTCCGAAACCAAAAGTGGGTGCTAAAGATTCTTCTTTTTCAGTTCTGGTGGGGTAGCCGATAGGTTCCTAGGAAAAAATCAAAGACTTATTTGGTACCAAATTTGGAATATTGTAAAGTGAAATGTTCATATATACCGATATAGGTACTGGAGTTGCTCCGCCTGATTTGATAGAGGTGGGTTTTGGGAATTTTGAGGTATTTCTGAGTTTTGTCAATATTCTTCTTATGGAGGATTGCATGCTTCCTCATTGATTTCGTTTTCTTCAATGTAAAGCATTTTGTTAATTGATTGGGTTTCAATTGTTGTGAAATTTGTTTCCTTATTACAACCCAATGATTTCGTTTCAATATATCACCGTTACCGTCCTTATTTTGCAGAACAGATAGAATAATTTTGCTTATCGAAGGCTGAAAGAAGAATATAATTTTCTTTTTCTGTTGTTTAAATTAGTTTTTTTTTTTTCTTTTGTTGAATCAGTTAAAATGGTAATGAGAATAGTGGATCTCCGGTCTGACACTGTCACTAAACCAACTGAAACCATGCGGGCAGCAATGGCGAGTGCTGAAGTTGATGATGATGTATTGGGTTACGACCCAACTGCCGCTCGCCTTGAAATGGAGATGGCAAGGATCATGGGCAAGGAAGCAGCACTATTTGTCCCTTCAGGCACAATGGCTAACCTGATTTGTGTGCTAACTCACTGTCAAATTCGGGGAAGTGAAGTCATTCTGGGTGACTATTCTCATATCCACATTTATGAAAATGGAGGCATTTCCACAATTGGAGGCGTTCATCCGAGGACAGTGAAGAATAATGAAGATGGGACAATGGATGTTGATCTAATTGAGGCTGCAATAAGAAATCCTGCATTTGAGATCTGTTATCCAACTACTAGGCTCATCTGCTTGGAGAATTCACACTCACAGTAAGTCTAACCTTTAAGCACAAGACTCTTTTGAATAATTGTTGTGGATTAAACCTTATTTCTAATCCCAAAAGCAAAAATAAATGAAAAATAACAGCAATGCACGTGGAAATACAGATAGTTCACTCTAATATGAAAGTTAAAGTCCACTCACTGCTGATGATTTTCACTAAGACAAGAAGAGAATGCAGTTTAAAATGGAGATCTCATGCCTCTCTGTTTGTCTCACACCACACAAAACAGTCCCCGCATACTCCTCTCTATAGTCCAGGAATCTTGGGTGACCGAGTTCAAAGAGATGGATGCCCAATATACCCCTTTCATGAAAAAGAGTTCCATCTCCTGGGGTCAGCGTTGAAATGGATAAGTGAACAATATAATTTGGATATACACAGTAAAAAATATTATCCTTACAACTTACCATATTATATTTGAGTTCCCACCTTCATATTTGTATAAATTATATTTGTGAGTAGTTAGTTGTAACATTTTCTTTGTAGCCATTTTGCATATTCCCTTTTCCTGTCGATCAAGTGCATTATGCCATATCCACACGTGAATAAATTAGAAAGTGATTTGCTTAGAACTCAGTTGTGTGACAATGTTTTGCTGGTCAAAATGCCCTTTTAATTTAGGAAAATATGTTATAGAGGGGATTGCTTCAGAAAATGTATCTCTATTGTGAAAAATAAGAAAAAAATATGTCAAAACTGAAAATTCAAATTTTTTTCTGTCCATTTATTTCCCGTAGGAGTATACAAAGAGAAAAATGCTTCAGGTGGTTCAAGCATGTGACACCAGATGTACCTCCATGAAGTGTATATATATATATATATATATATATATATTATTTAATTTTTTTTATGGTAGGGTTAGGGGAAGAAGATGGAAATACCACTTGAGGACATCATTAACAAGAAGTTATGACAACTTTTGGTCTATTAAGGAATTGTCCTGCAATGAAGCAAAATGAATGAAGACCTTTTAGACAGATTGCTCTGGCTAGTTTTTTGAGGTTTTAGCTCTTGGTGAGTTATTAGATCATATACAGTATTAACATGTGATCGTTTCGTGCAGTTGGGATGTATCCAACTGTTTGTCATGCTCATGTTATACTTGCTTGTATTCTTTTCTGTATGAGGGTGAGGGAAACTTGGATAGATCTTCTGGATTTCATTGGAAGATGGTGTTTTTCCAGAAGAAAAGAAGCAGAAATTTATTTACTGTAGCATGTTCCCGTAAACCAGAGATCTAATAAAATTTGTTTATGGCTCTAAGTATGAGCTGATATGGTAGTCATGGGGTTGTTAATCTTTTGCAGAATTAGTGCTCATGAAAGTTAGAAGAATAAAACTATGCCTAAAAACTTAATAATTACAGTTGTTATTACCAGTTCTCTTCTTCTGTATATGCATAATTTTCGTGATGAAATTTTCTAATCACTACCTAACAATTTTCACTAGAACTTCCCCTGGAACATGTACAGAAGCATGATAGTGATTTCTAGTTAGATAAGGGAATAAGGAGAGAGTATGTGAACAGGTTGAAGTATATCTCATTTTCCTCTTGCTATTCAATTCTTCAGAAGTTGGATAACTTGAAGGATTAAACTGAGAAGGCACAAATGACTGGTTCAAACTTTTTACTCTCAAACCCTTTTTAGCATGGGGTAAAAAACTGAAGTATGAGAATAGTAAGTTCCATCCTTTCTCCCTTCATGCCATACTAGTATATATGTAGACCTTTAGTTAGATGTGAATGCATAAGTATATGAGAGACATTTTTTGTTATGCTGCTTTATGCCTGAGGATAACAGCATATTCGTCCAGTGTGTCTGTGTTCTATGGTTTTTCATGTGAAGATATCTGTGGTTAGAGGGTATTTGGTGTATTTAATGTGTGCTTCATTTTGATCAGACGTTAGAAAGGGGCTCCTTATGACAAGTTGATTTATTCTAATATCCTTGACTGTTTCCTAATGCTTATAAAAGATTTGGAGATCTTTGAGGTAAACTTTATTCATAGAATATGTCTTTCCATTGAAGAGTTTTCCACAAGATTCTTGGAGGTTGGGTGTAGTTGACGGTGTGGGGTTGTGGACATTATCTTTTGTGTGTAATCTGTGTATTTTTTTAAGGATTTATTCAGAAACATAATTCTAATTTTCTTTGAATAGAACTCACTATGGATCTAAACTAAATACTAACCGAAATGCATTTTTATTATTTTGAATAAAGACTATGGGTTATCTCTCCTTTACTGGAGACATCCTGTTTATGTCTCTCGGTATTTCATAGGTACATAGTTAGAGAGCTAGTAAATATCAGTGTTTTTTAAATTTTTTTATTATTTAAAATGCATTTCCTTTGTGGAAAATCAGATTGTTGATTCTTCTTATGATGTGGTTCCTTATGGGGATTTTTTTTCATTGCTGCAGCTCCGGTGGGAGATGTCTTTCTGTAGAGTACACGGACAAAGTTGGAGAGCTAGCAAAGAAGCATGGTTTGAAGCTTCACATTGATGGGGCGCGTATTTTTAATGCATCAGTTGTGAGTCTAATTTTCTCTGTGCTCTCTGTAGGTATATGCGTATAGAAAGATATACATTCATGCATATAGATATACATATATGGGCAAAAAGGTGCCCACTGCTTTGTGGAGAGAGTTCTTCCCTATTTTCTGTTATTTTGAAATCAGCTCCTCCCTTTCTTATTTTGCCTAAAACAGCCCAAATTTAAATCTGGAAATTTGAAGACAAGGGCAAATTAGGCCAATTCAAAAGTAGTCCCTACATCTCTCTTCTTCATCCTTTACCTACCTCTCTTAAACCCACTACAACATTCTTTTCTAGCAAGATTCAATCTCTGTCATCTTGCACGATTTCCGTCATCGACCACCTTCCACTCCTCCATTGTTTCATGCCAGCCCATTGTGCCACTGATTTCTCCTTCCATTAGTCCTTCAATGCCAAGTCTGTTTCTCTTCACCATTCCCAACATTCAAGGATACAGCATCAACATTTTCATCCATTGCTAATTCATCCATATGTTCTGATCAATTTCATACTATTCCTAATGCCAAATCAATATTAAAAAATGTTCATAGAAAAATAAACGAACTCAAAAATATTTTGCAAAAGAAAAAAAATGTTTTATGCAATTTGAAATGCTTAGTTTCTAATATGAAAACAAAGTGTGTTGACCTTTTCATTATTTTTAAATATTTCTTGCTAGTCTATAAAGTTCTATTCTAGAATAAATATAGGGGCTTAAATGTTAAGTAGATCAATCTAGTGTATTCTCTTCACATATGTGTATATCATTTCCCTCTATTATGGAATTTATTTGTGTTGAGTGTTCTGGTATTCAAGTATTCAATGAGCCAAATCAATGCGTCTAATCACCATTTATGAAAACTTCATACATGAAGACAAATAACGCTCAAAATTTCAAAACTGTTTGAAATGAATAAGCTAATCATAAACTGAGTTTGTGCCGTGCAAAAATTAGTATGAAGGTACACACCCACAAAGGACCTCTGCATGCTAAACTGCATCATTCCGAGTCTAATGCGTGTTAATCAAAAACCTTTGAACCAACTTTCAAATTTAGAAGTGAGCATTTGCAATATTGACTTCTGAACCTGAGAAGTGCCTTCCTAAGCCTCCTTAGAGGTCTCACAATAGCAGTGATAATGTTGAGAGGAAACAAATGAAGTCTTGATTTTCTCCTATATTCGAACACCATATTCACTTGAGAGGCTAGAATGTCCCCATACTGGGTTGGTCTTGGTTTATGTCAGTTGATCTGTGTCTAGGCACATTTTCAAATCTGGGAGATTGTTGACTTGTCATTAAGTATTACGGAGGTAAGCGGAGGACTTTAAATCTTATGTGCTTTTGTTGTGTTATTGGTTACCGTTTTAATTGGAACTCTGTATTCCAGGCACTTGGAGTTCCTGTTCACAGGCTTGTGCAGGCAGCTGATTCAGTAACGGTAAGTCAATGGAAGCCAAAATCGAAGATATTTTTGTCCTTTCTGGTTTCAGCCTACATTTTTATTCATCTTTGAGAATGATTTTCTAATTTTTCTAAAACACAAACAAAACGTGATATATCCACATATACCATCAACTCATCTTTGGTATACACTATTGTATTCTGTTATATATTGTGTCCTTATCGGCTCAATCCCTCGTGAAATGAGTGTGTGATGTAGGCTTGTTTATCAAAAGGTCTTGGTGCTCCAATTGGAACTGTGATCGCAGGCTCAAGAAGCTTCATTGCCAAGGTAAAGGGTTTATTTTTTTTATTTATTTTTTTCATTTTCCTATTTTGCCAAGGCTTTGAGAAAGAATTCATTTTCTGTTTTTGCTAATTTGAAAAATACTTCCTTATCCTTTGGTTCTACATAAAAGGCGAAGATTCTTAGGAAGACTTTAGGCGGCGGAATGAGACAGGTTGGCATCCTATGCGCTGCTGCTATAGTTGCATTGGAAGAAAATGTTAGTAAACTTGAAGGTGATCATAAAAAGGCTAAGATTTTGGCAGGTAACTTTGTCCTCCTAGGTGTTTCATTTTAAAACTAATTTCTTTTCCAAACTGTGATTACATAGCCATATTTCCATATTACATGTTGTGCTTATTTTTCAGAGGGACTGAATGAAATCAAAGGACTTAAAGTTGATATGGCGTCCGTGGAGACCAACATTGTAAGTTGCAATATTGTTGAAGTCGTAGATAAGTCAGCTTCTTTTCCACCATATTGTCTCTTTGTGGGAATACTTGCTGACTTTTTTTTATTTTTTATTTTTCATGATTCTGGATTTAAAGGCTTTGAACTAATTTATGATAATCAATCTCAGCATAGTGACAAATTTGAGTCTGACATGAAGTTCTCTCTCTATATATCTTAGAATCAAACCGGTTCATCTGATAATGTAGTATTTTTTTAATTAATATTTTAAGTGGAAATAGATCACAAAAATTAAAGACCAAAGGAAGTTCTTTCTTAAAATTTCTTGGTATTAACGTTTGCAGTCCATGTCTTAGCAATGAGACTTGTATAGAATATACTTCCTTACAGGCAAACCCTTTAAAGCATTCAAATGGAAATACATCCTTTCATAAGGAAAGTTTTGTCTTGATTCTTCTTATAGCCAACCCTGATGGCAGATCCTCTGCCACAGAGATTGTGGTATTCAGATTTCATTGCTCATACTTGACACAGAGCTTCACTTTGATTTTTCGAAACTTGGTACAAGAACCTACCAGATACTCCCTTGCAGAGACTTATTGCTTCCATCAAGATTTTGTTTAAGTTCAACAACTTTGCAATTTTGATTGTGCATAGATGAAACTTGTATGCCATGATGTGTATCTTTTATTGATTGTCTAACCTTAATTTGACTGAAAACTACCATTGATGATGCCTAGAAAGGAAGAAGGCATATTCACCTTTTCTTTTATGATATCAGGTGTATTTTGACATTCTTGAGGGCTCAAATATCACTGAAACTCACTTATGCAAGGTTCTAGAAGCACATGGTGTACTAACATTGCCAGAAGGGCCATTCAAGTGCGTCTGATTCTATGAATATTTTTCAATTATGCATGCCCTGGATTCAGTTCTCCCTACTTCTATAGCTTTTCCTGTAGATCTTATATATATATGATGTCGAAGGCTAAGTATTATATTATCACCTCTTGAAGTGCCGTATACTACCCCAAGGGTACTTAGCACTTGCGGATTGACTCACCTCCATTTCTGATGGATGTGACCTTAAATGATGTCATTGATTTGCTCGATAATTTTGGGCATAACAGAATGTTTTGAACCATATGTGCATTTGTAAAGAAATTGATGCGAAAACCTTTACATGGCAGACTTAGACTTGTCATTCACCACCAGATCTCGGAAAGCGATGTGCAGTACACATTGTCTTGCATTCAGGTAATATTTACAGAATATTGTCTTAATGAATAACTTTGTTATGAGAATTGGGAGGTTTATTTGTGTCAATTTAATTTCTATTGCAGAAAGCTGTAACTGGGTTTGTTGATGAAAATCGTGGCAAGTGAGGGAAGTTCCCTTTTTAGAAGATCATCGTTCTTGTTTAATGATGTTTGATGTTTATCAGATATTTGAAATCTTAAAGTAGCAGCTCTAAAAACTTTAAACTTTATCAATCCTGTTGCCAGATTCTGTTTGTATGTGCAGTCCATTCTTATTGGCTCGTTTGATAGGGATGACAGGAAATAAAACAAACTAGAATCTTGTTTATATTCTGTTTGTAACCAAAAACAATTTTCTTCCTTCACAACAAGTGCAATGCAATTCGATAGATGCATCTTAAATTTCATACGACCTGTGCTTTCTAGCATAAAGGAAACGTGATAATAATTCATTTTTGGGTTCTGCAACAAAAGAACCATATTCGTAACCATGTGAATCCCTCGAGATATCCAGTTTCGTAAAGAAAATGACCTGTCTAAGTTATGTTCAACAATTTAATCTAAAGTTTCGATCATCCCATGCTAACAAAAGTCTTGTACGCACAAGTTGAATGAGTATTGTGATAGTAGGACGAGATTTGTTCGACCTATACATGTTTTCAACTGTATGGGAAGCTATAGCTGCATGAAATTCTGATGGCATATTGCGGACGGACTTTGTAATGAAGAACAAAGAGTTTCAACAAGAGTTCAAATACATTGAGTAGACTATCAGGGGACGTTTGTACGCTATCTTCGGCTGTTAAAACCTGGTCGCTCAAGTGTTCAGAATGCCTTTTTGCACAATTAACTAGAGAAGTCCACATGGAAGTAGTTGAGAATGAGAAATCATGATTCTATTTAATCGATNGTAACGATTTCCTTTGAATTAATATTGAAAATCCAACCGTTGGTTCCAACAAAATTCTGTCTCATTTTCTGACAATTGCAGGGTCAATAGTTCACTTACCAAGTTTACCCTCGTTTTCATTTTCTGACCGTCGGTGAGTTTTAGTTGTTGAGGGCAGTTGTGGAATTTCGCCTGAAATGTCTGCCACTTACCTGCAATTCTGACATTATTAATTAGAAAAAAATGTGTAACGGTTAAATTTTTTATTAAAATTCACCTTTTAAGCCCCACAAGACACACCCTAAAATTATAAGCGATATGTCCCAGATCCAATCGATTTTAATATGTAAAAAATTTAATTGATTAATAGATTTTTATTCATTACATATCTATTATTATTATTATTTTGATAAAGTAAATTAATAGATTTCGTATATTTAAGTCTTGATAACTAATTAATCAAAAGGAGTTGTGATCGTGATATATAAATTATATATGACGAAATCTTAAATTATCCGTGATCGTGGGTGATAATAAGATATGAATATCGTTATTACAATTAGATCACCAAATTCTTGTTAATGAAGTAAATAGTTGATCTCACAAGCTAAAATGTAGTGGTATTTAAATAGACGCGTGAATGTTTTTTTAAGTAAATAAAATATTGGAGACTCACTAAAGGAATTCCACATGGATAACTATTACAATGTCAGTAGTTCATTTCTAACATTCGGTAGTGAAATTGATCATTTGATTTGAAATCATCATAGTACCTTATATAATGACTGTCATATTTTAGTGATGCGAGATGTTCTGTCTAAAGTCACTAATATGACATCATTTGAATATGGTAAGAATATTATGAAGAATGTGAATAATCAATCGATGATTCATCGCTCTTAAATAGTAAGAGATTATTACCTACGTTCATCTGCTTAGGTTGATATCGAAATCCTTGATAACTCTGTCAATTGCCAGGTATGATTAGACAATAATCATTTTATCTCATCATTCATGCCTACCACTCAATTGATCTATCTACCTACACAACTTCACTATAACTTTTCAATTCACCTATATCAGTCAATAAAATACAATGCAATGCTAGAATGAAATTTAGGAATTGTTGGAAATTGGTACTTTGAAATTTAGGAATTGGTTTGAAATGGTTACTTTAAAAGTATAGATAGAAGTTTTAGTAGATTTTGATAAAATAAAAATGAAATGTATAGTTGAAAATTTGATTAAAATTATAAAATACATAAAACGTGTGATTAAAATTAATTGTTAATTTTGACCTCAACTTTCTAAACTATTCCCAAATAAGAACTTACATGCAAGCACACAAATTTATACGAATACGGATTAATGAGTAACGAGACCAACTTTCGCAAAAATGCAAATTAGAAAAGTTAAATCTAATAAAACATCGTCGTCGTTATAAATAATAAGTTTATTAGTGAATGATAATTGTATCCCTGCAGTCTTATAAATTATTAGCATTGTATCTCTAATTCTTTCCTATAAATATAGAGTTTTGATTCTCATTATAATACACACAAGTTCATTGCCTTTTATTCTATCTTCTCTTTTTTTCTCTTTTCACAATACGTTATCAGCACAAACGCTTTTATTTTAATTATTTTTTTTCTTAAAAAATAATTAATTAGTAGTCGAATCTGCGCCCTTTAGAAAAAAAAATAATTAATTAGTAGTCGAATCTGCGCCCTTCTCCGCACTGTTGCAATTTGAAGTCACATGAGAGGTGTCCTTGGAATTGCCTGGGTACGAAACTGCAATGGCATGGCTGGTGCCTGGTATATATACCTTTGGTGGGTTAGCCAGTATCTTTGAAAAATGTGATTAAATTACATTTTGAATTGTTACACGTGTGAATTATTTAACTGTTTCAATATTTTCGTGATTAGCAAACGTAGTTCAATGCTCCAATTAATTATCAATCATCGTATTTAGTTTTGACATGTGCATATAATTATCTTGTTTTTAGTTTATGCTCACGTCACATATAATTGTGCATATCCAATCACCGAATTTAGTTTTTTTCTTGTTCATCGTTTAATTAATTATCACATTCATGTTTGTAGTATAATTTATGAATTTAGTACTCTTATAGTTGTCTATTATAAAATTATTGTTACTCCTAAAATAGTATAATATTATAATTAATATTTCAAAAGAATATTACTCATATATCTATCTATAAAAAGTTTGTTGTTGCTCTTGAAGTAGCACAGCATTATAATTAATATTTTAAAAGAATATTATGTTTATTGCTCCCGAAGAGCAGAACTTTATACAGATAAATATCTTATAATAATAATAATTTATCAATTCTCTTTAAAAAGCAAAGCTCTGCAAATATTAATATGTGCTGGATAATACAGTCTTGTATTGTTAATATTTCTAAATAATAGTTTATTGGTGTTCATGAAGTAATACACTATTATTGACAAATATTTTAGTTAAATTTTACTTGTTCCTAAAGAGTATAATTAAATACGATATATAACGTAAATTATATTTTTACTCCCGAAGAGTAAATTCATTGTATAATTTATTATAACAATATTTGATTACTCATGTAGAGAATGAATTATAATTTTGAATATTTCAGAAAAATATTGACATGTTGCTTTTGACTGGGCAATAATGAATAAAATGTGTTCTCGAAATAGCACATGTCTCGAAAAATTATATCTTATTGTGTTCTTGAAGAATACAAATTAAACAATTCAATACTGATCATAATTTTTTAAAGGAAAATAAGTTTTATTAATATTCAAGAAGAATATCAATTTTTTGATCCAGAATAGTATACAATTCAATATTTCAATAATTTCAAATAATATCATACCAATGCCTCTGAAAAAACGTAAATTTTGAAATGCTAATAAAATTTAAAATGAATTGTCAAGATATTTGTTTAACAGATAGTGCAAATATGCACACAATTTTTCAAGATAAAAGTACTTAAAAATTAACATTAGCAGAAAATAATGTTAATATGATATCAGTGTATCAAATATTATTGAAGGCTCCGAAAGAGTTTGCATTATTTTATCAAATAATACAAAATTATATATTGAAAAAAAAAATTGCTTAGTTTTAAAGATATCCGCTACAATGGATATCACATTGAGACGATGTAAAAAAATGAAGTTGAATATTTTTGTATAACTTCTTTTGAATCTGATCAAAATCAGATAAAAGAAAAATTTCATGCACTTTTATCTGGCATGTATTATACATTTATAAAAATGATCGAATAAAATACTATCACGAACCAAAAGTTAGTTGATCCAAAAAAAATCATATTTTGGCATGATCGACTTGGACATCTAGGAGTTATAATGATCATCGAATAATAAACAACTCACATGAACATCCTTTAAAGAATTAGAAGATTTTTTTACATAATGATTATCTATGTGTAGTTTGTTCGTAAGACAAGTTAGTTATTAGACTTTCGATTACAAATGTCAATATTGAATATCCAACTTTCTTAGAATGAATTCATGGAGATATATGTGAGCCAATACACCCACCATGTGGACCATTTCGTTATTTTATGGTATAATTGATTCTTTTACTAGATGGTCACATGCTTGCCTACTTTCCACTAGGAATGTGACTTTTGCTAGACTATTTGCTTAAATCATAAAAGCAATTCCCCGATTACTCAATCAAAATTATTTGTCTTGACAATGCTGGTGAATTTAGATCACAAGCATTCAATGATTATTATATGTCAATTGAGATTGTCGTTGAACGTTCGATTGTGCATGCCCATACATAAAATGATTTAGCGGAGTCATTTATTAAACGTCTAAAATTTATTGCTAGACCATTACTTATGAAAACAAAACTCTCAGCTTTTGTTTGGGGTCGTGCCATATTACATGTTGCGTCATTGGTTCGTATCAAAACAACTACATATTATTA
>CAIGRT010081507.1:0-22000 GCA_903798405.1 Fraxinus platypoda | reverse complement strand
CACAACAAACTAGTAGTAAAGTATTTTAATTTTCATAACAATTGTCATATTTAACATATGGAAGAATATTTTAATAGCAATCATTTTTATAATGGGAAAGTGATATAACTATGGACCATGCTATGTGTACATAATGATGTACACATAGCCTTACACCCCCCTCTCATGGAGGGGGGCCCACACACAATAAAATATTCGTGGGCCCCTCTCCATGTGAGGGGTATAAATCATTATGTACACCACAAGGTGTACAAGTAGATTAATCAAAAAAAATAAATGGAGATTTTGTATAGATGTCCCTACCATATCATTTGACACAAAATTTGTCGCTTCCGGAAAAGATGCTCAAAAATGTCNAAAAAAAAAAAAAAAAAAAAAAAGCCAAACAATTCATATACTTCCAAAAAAAAGAGAGAAACAAATGAAAATATTGTTAAAATTCCCAAAAGAACCCATAACAAAATAAACCGAAATAATATTTTCATAACAACAAACAATTCATATACTTCCAAAAAAAAAAAAAAACCAAATTTGAGTTTGACATCTTAACATCTTATCACATCGTTTGACAAATTTAACATCTTATCACATCGTTTTCAAAGAGATTTTATAGTAGGTGGAGAATTTAATAAGAAATTATCCATTGAAGACCAACACTAATGGATGAAAAGCTAAGGTGTTCAAGTCACATGATAAAAGTTTCCCCACAAAACTTTGTTTCACGTGATGATCTGAAAATCTACGTTAACAATTCATATTAAAATGTCACTAGAAAATATTGTGTAGCAATCAGTTCACCCAAAGATTTGGTCGTGACAGTACCGAAGGTGGCCTTCTTCGCCTTCCACTTAACGGTAAGAAAAGGCTCAAATCCAATTCCATTTACACGGAAAATTTTATAGGACTTTCTATTCATGTGCAAGTAACATTGCGTCTTCACATACATGTTTATTTCGTCACAAGATTACTATTAAAAATTTAATCCATCTCGTCCATTAGTGTAAAGTCCATTATTTTAATTTGGTATATTTTTCATTATCACTCTCAAATTTAGTGCCGTGAACTTTTTCTTTTTATTGTACTTCGTGAATCGAGTTTCCGATATTGTCATATACTGAGCATAATTATAAGAACACCAACAGTTGACGAAGATTATTGACTATAATTAAAAATCCCTAATAGTAAATGAGAACTCAAAATTTTCATATTCATGCCTTATTTTTAGACTAAACATGATTAAAAAGGGGGGGGGGGTGAAATTGTAATTTGTATGTCACCAAATTCAGTTTTGTCCAATACTAGTGAAATTTCTTCTACCCATGACCTAAGGAGCCTATATATATATATATCGGTCTTTAACCCATAAACATATTCCATTTTAAAAATTTTCACAAGCAGAAATTTAGAGAGTTTTGATTTACGGAAAGTAGAACAAGAAATGTAGAAAGAAGAAATTCAATTGAGTCAAAAGATGAACTATTTCTCCATAAGTTGAAATTTCTTATTGGCACACGTCTCTCAAAATACAATGATCACCTTTTGTAATAGAAGCATTTCAAATTATGAAAACGGCGAACTAAATGACTTCTAGAACTGTCTTTATTAAGAGAAGTGAACTCAAAATCCATGCAGAAACTATTTTGGACTAAAATACAGAAGTTTTAGAGTGCAGAGGTGGATCGATACTCTACAGAATGTGGGGACCTAATGTTGTAAAGGTCTATGTACAAAAGACACATTTGCTATAATAGAACATAACAATGGGAGTTTCTCCATATTTGAAGACACACATTTGTCTAAAAATGACAAGTTCGAAAAGTTGGATTGTGAATTTGGGACATATAGAGATGTTGAAAAGTTATGTTTAAAAGATTATTGGAAGTTAACACAATTATTGAAATGTCTCCATTTGAAGAAACAAGCTAGTCTAAAAAGGAAAAGTTTAAAAAGACATTATCTCTTAAGTCAATTTGTTAGGAAAGATTTCACTACTTGTTGCGTCTAAATTAAACAACAATGCTACATGTACATCATGAATTACTTTAAGGTTTATGTTTTTTCATATGACTAAATCTACGCTATTGACTTTGACCACAATCATCACATCACTACCCAAATTTTTGGGGAGTGTTAAATACATTTTCAGCCAAGGTATTCTATGTCATTTGTATTGCTCCCATACCCATTGGAAGGAAATTGAAAAATTATTATTTAATTTTATTTCTATAAAACTCTGATTGGGCCTAACCCACGACCCCAACTGAACCCAGCCCGTCCAACCACAATGCAAAAGCTTTGTTCCAAATTCACTAGGTGGTAGGGTAGGTCATTGCCTTCCAAAGATTATCGATAGCCTTTGGGGCAATCCCAACTCTTGAACTAGGGCTATAAAAACTAGGGGAAAATACATATATAATTATAAATGTTTCAAAATACATTTTCACAGATAACAAATTTGTGAGATTTTTCAAAAATTAGGTGATCATGACATCCGATAAAGTATCGTGGCCTTTAATTTAAAGAAATAGATTATGGTCATGATAATATACAATTTATGATAACGATCACATACTAATCACAAATTATACGAGATTATAGTCACAGAGACATAATTTATAGGTCAAAATAATTTAAGTCATAAATCACACATTTAATAAATTATAAAGTGATTTCAAGTGGATTTTTCATCTTTTCAAAATGAGGGAAGGTCACTATTCTATATTTATTTAGCTCTAATTTTCAACCATATTCCAAGTTTATGCAGCTCACATTAAATTCTCTTCACTCACGTTTCGAACAACTAAGTATACTACGATAACTAAATCGTGTAAAACACATTCAACTTTTGAACTAGCTTATTCGACTAGCAAGACTCACTTAAATAATTGGTCAAAACCAACATATTTCTAAACCAATTTCCAACAATATATAAGTTATATACACACAGAAAGATATGTCCAATCTAAAAGGTTTCTACTTTGGCCAAAGCAAGATTATAGTGGAAGAAATTGTGAAGTGAAGATGAAGTTTACCGTCTTCATTTCAAATTTAGTTTAATTATATGCACAAATCAAATATATTTTCAAGTAAGTAACATCATCCACAAGAAGCAGAATAATTGGCTTGCTGTGTCAAAGAACATTAGAAAGTTTAAAATTGAGACCTCAAACTGCTGACAATGGCTTATGATTTCCCCTTAAATAAATCTATCTCCCTCAGATTACACAGAACAAATGATCATGCTATCTCTGCTTTTTCCTGAAGTATCAAATGGGGACTTGCACAGATGCATAAACTACCAGGGGCTTCAATGGTGACTAATAATTTGTCACTCAAAAATCTAATCTCTACTTCTAATCGTAAGAAAAAATAGGAAAATTGAATTTCAAATTTCATCCAGATGAATTATCAGTGTCATCGGAATGTTTTGATGACTTGTTCATCAAAAAAGCTACGTCCTCTTGCTGTTTTTTTAGGTACCTTTGTGCAGTTGCATTCACAATCTGAACAAAAAAGTTCATTAGCATGAACCACACCACCGTATTCCATATGAAGGAGATCGAGAAATCCCATTTATTCACCTGATAAGAATACGTAAATTGTAAGTGAGAAAATAAAACAATAATCTATCGGGGAAAAGTAAAGAAGGGTGTACCTCAACATTTGATGGAACATGAGGTTTTGTGGCCAAATACTTGTCCTTCATTATATGAAGTTTTGCTACGAGGTTGGGTAGGATAGAATCAAAACCAGGTAGAAAACTAAGCATCCGAATTAGTTCATTTTCTATCCAGTCAAGAAGTTGATTGTTGCACATGGAAATAATAAAAACCGTCTGCAGAAGAAAAATTAAAATCTAATAAATATATATCTTAGCAAGTCAACTGTCTCCCGTTCAAGTCATCACAGAGAAAAGCGCATATTTATCTTAAAAGGAAAACCAACGAAGACAATCCATGACATCTAAAAACCTGTATATGAGTTTTGATGAGTGCTTTCCCAATCACCGTTGCTAGAAAAAACTCCCAAAAAGGAATCCCAAATTGTCCACACAATATTCCTGCTAGATCAAACAAAGGATTTGGCACCTAGAAATATTTTTCAATCAACAACATAATCAGTTAAAAAATATATTTCAAAAAAGGAACTCTTCTACTTTAACCCTTTATTTCTAGTAAACAGTGCGACCTGAGAAGAAAATTCCAAGAAAATAATACAAGTTTATAAAAGTAGAAAATATCACAAACAAAATAATATTATGTACAATTGTGAGCTAAATGCAACGACTCACAACCAAAATTGGGTGTAAAATATTGAACTAACCGAAGCAAGAACGAGGATCGTGAAGAAATTCAAGGATTGGGCATGAGACAGGAACCAGTGCTTAATTTGATTAAGACGAGCACGCATGAATCCATTATCTTTGGTAGGGGAAGCATCAATTTCTTCGATGGCATTCACTTTACCACCGGAAATCTTTGCTGTAGAAAGAACAAGATATTTTTAAGGACCTTAAGCTGTCAAGATATATCTTGTCATTAAAACAAATAACAAGATGCTAACCTGTTCAAAAAAAAATTTACAATGCATTCAGTTAATATAAGATCGCACAATCAATTTAGTGATGCAGGCAATGCATTCAGTTAATATAAGATCGCACAATCAATTTAGTGATGCAGGCAGGCAGTAGGTATAAAGGTATTAGGTATGTTATACATCAACATTTAGGGCGTGTTTGCCCAGGATTAATACGTGACTTTTGTGAAAAGTGTATTTATGTCTTGTCTTGTCAATGTAAGAGCATTTAGAGCTTGTTTGCCCAGGATTAAACTCTAATTTTAATTGAAAATATGACCGTTATTGGGTCCCACACGTCTAATAAAAGTCAACAATAACGACTAGTTTTTTAATTTTAATCTAATTTTAATCTCTACCAAACACGCCCTTAATACCTTTTTATTACTATATTGAAGCTAATTATTATTAAAGTCCTATTTAGTGTAGAATATGACCTATAACTTGAAAGGAAGCCAAAGATTTCACTGTATGTCAAGTACAACAAAGAGTGTGAGAAGATTTCACGAGTGACCGTGGCCCCTGCCTACCCTCTATCTCTGTAAGTGGTAACTCAATTTCTTGCATTCATATGTTTACATATCCTAAGAAGAGTCTATCCTCAATAATAACAAATACATTTTCCAACTAAATATCCATACTACAAAAGAACTTTGCCAAAGATAAAGAACTATAAAAACCTAACCTATGATGCACTAACACGGACAAGTGTTTCTGATATGTGACGTGATTTTCCAAAAAAGTATTGACACATCACCGACACATTGATTAAATTCTTTAAAATTCTTCATTTACATTATAACTTTGGTTTTATACTTATTATTAGTTTTTCTTGTTGAAATCTTACCTATTTGTAATATTATGATAACTTTAAGTCAAACCATATATTAATGCTGTCAGAGAAAGAAAAATGACTATAGTAGAGTGTCCGAGAAGTGTTAATTTGACACGACACGACACGTGTCAAACATAGACACACCACTCTATTTAAAGTGTCAGTGCAACATAGAACATAACAAATTATACCTGCCCTTGAAATAAAGTATGGGGGAAGTTCGCCAAGTGCAGTCCCAAAGCCCCAAAGAATTGCCTCTAATTGGACCTGGGGCAATATGCTGCTAAGTGGAATCTGTGTACCATGCGACGACAACGGTGGCCCAAATTCTGAACAGTCCTTGCCAAGCCATGAAGGGCCTCTTTTTAATTGTATGGTATCATATGGAGCACTTTTGATGTCAACTCGGCCACATTGAATTGCTTTTATAGTGAATAACGCAATATGGGGTCCCAGATAGAGCACAAATGTGTGCAGCCCAGATCCTGATAGTGAAACACCAAAATAATTTCAAAAAAAATCGGTAAAGGCCTTTCAATGTATAGAAGTACAATTCTTATACTTCCAAATCAATTACGGGGTTGATTTCTGAATTAGATATTTTGATGCATCTTCAGCAGAAAATAATTTAAACTCACTCGTAACAATTTCCAGCAAGAAGATTTTATCATCTATGAAGAAATTTTTAATCTATCGTTATAACGAGGAATTTCTAGGAAAATGTTTATCTATAATTGATTCACTAACCGAGACCAATGGAAGATGCAACACCAAGAGCCACCCACCAGAATCCAAACTGTATATAATGTAGAACTTCCTCAACATGCTGCACAAACATAAGAATGGCGTATAGCCATTATGAACAATAATCTAAGATGCAACAAATACATCATCACAAAATAACGCAAGAAATTGGAATCAGAATAGACAACCAATATAAAATATTTTCCTCTCCTGAAATAGAAATATGGAGCCTTGAATTTTAATAAATAGACAAAATCAACCAACAAACTGATATAACAGGGGTCATCCTAAAAAGTAATGTGAATTTATAATTCCAACCCAATGATATCAATATATTTCCATTTGCTTACTTGGCCAAGCTAAAAAACTTAACAAATATATAATTTCAATTACCTTCTCACGAGGACCATCAATAGTCACAAGAAGTACCCCAGCTAAAATAACAATGGAACTCAAAAGCATAAGCCTGCCACTGTGTGACAAAAGGTATGATATTGATCGCCTGACATATCGTATGACAGCTAGAATGAACAGCTTTAACGTTTTTGTAGGTTGGGTCGTCAGCGTCAAATTTTCTAGCTCTTGCTGATGCTTTGCATGGAGTCCTGCAAAAGTAAATAATGTTACAACTGAAGGGAACATAAATAAGACTCATTTATTAGAAGTAAAATCTGAACACATTTTTTTTTCCTAAAATTAGATTGCAGCAGGGATGCACATGACATTTTCTTTTGGGGCCATTTGCATAGAATGTTAATGTTCCCCCAGAAGACCCTTGGTGAAAACCCCGAACCAACTATATGACAGCATTGCAGAAGTTTTGGTGTTTTTGTTTAGCGAGTTGGGGCGTTGGTTGTATAGAAGAAACTTAATTTCATCTCTTAAGTATTCCCTGTTGAACCTGCTAAATGCTAACTTCATTCATCATTATTTTGTTCCCTTAAGACAATCATATCTACCAAAAAAACAAAAAGTTTCCAAGCTTCTAGAAGTCAAATTTATTATTTCTCGGTCTTGCCAAGGAAGAATGATATTAGATTAGAGAAAAATAAAGCTATTTTCCAAAAATATGTGAAGAGGAAACTAGGTACTTTTGCAGGAATTCTCCATTTTGACTACATATGAGAAGCAACAACTATCTAAGAACATAATGACAAATATATCTAAACACCAACAGCATTCTCCCTCTCTCTCACACACACACATGCAGTCATTTGAAATGGAGAATGGAAACAATAATGGAAAAAGAAGATTAGCATTAATCTCCCTACTGGAGTTGTTTTGCAATTTTCGACCTTTATAGAGATGGTCTATAGCACTGGTAAAGTAATAGTCACACAATTAATGATGAAGTTAAAAGAATTTACTCACCTTATGGATTGATCTTTGAAATGATTATTTAGCAAAATCATAACTGGAATAGGAAATAATCTTAGAACAATCAAAAACTGAAGAGGCCATAAAATTGAGAGAGAGAGCATTCTTCTGGTTTCGTAAGTCCCTCGTACCCTTGAGTACCCACTACTCCATCATATGTTCCAACAAGCCAACTAGAATGACCACTTGAGAATTTTTGATATCTACCAAAGAAAACTTTTGAAGGCTGCAGTCACGCATGCTTTGCTAACTTTAAAGTGAAAAATATTCATTATCAATTCACTATGTGAATTCACTTGCAATTTAACCATCATGGCGCACCAGTCATTAACTTTGTGACTTTTTATTCTTCAAATTCAGGGAAGAATCAAAAACTCACAAGCAAGAACGTAGTCCATGGTTCATGAAAATGTCGGAGCCAAGTTTTAGGATGCAAATTGGTAAAGCCTATATAAATGAAAACACAGAGCCTAGGCAAGCAAATCCAGCTCCATGAAAAGAAAGAATAACTACCTTCTTTTAACCACAAAAATTAGACAAGGATATCACATTAAACTTTTCAGTTTATTCACTTGGGAAGGATTTCAAGCCCATTAAACCTATTTGCTTCTCGTCTCTGCCCTCATGGCTATTGATAAATTTGTTCTGTGGTAGATTCTAACCCTCCTCAATATTTGCAGTCTCTGGCACAACAAGCTTGTATGTCAAACTCCAATTAAAGACAGAATACAGGGCTTTACATAAGTGAACTAGTTTTACAAATTATCGCTACCAAGTTCGAACATACTTTCGGTAGTTCAGTATTTGAGATCCACCCTACCAAGATACGTCAGTAACTTCACCTTCTACCCGCTTTGGAACAACAACAAATTCGAAATACCAATCTTTAGTGCTTAGCTTTTCCCTAGTTCTCTATATTTATTACTTTCTTGCAGAAAAACTTTGTTAAATGGGTTTAAATTTGAATTAACTGATACCCTACAAAGTGAAGCTTGTTAAAAGTCCATGCTTGTGATAATAGATAAGCTCATTACAACCACATTCATCTGCCATGCACTCCTCTCTATCAAGTCCATCAAAAAATTATGAACAACATAGAAATCACCACACCCATCAAAATACACAATAAGAAAGAATGTATTAAAATTTCTTTTTTCTACAAGAACCAGAAAAACCCAGATAAAACAGCCACGGAATTTCAAGTAGAAATAAGCAACTCGCCTGCGATCGACATGGAACGAGAATAATTCTGCGAAGTTGAATCTTTTTTGGACCCGATATATTCTCTCTTGTATAGGCTTTCACCCGCCATCGTACCCACTACCCAATCCTACTCCTTGTTGTGTGTGTATGGACAAATGTATCTAATATGAATCCAAGATTATTGGATTAAATAGATCTGAGGGTTGTGAAAGAAAAACACACCAACTTTGGCGACAGTCGTCTCCTGGCGAGAAATAGGAGAATTTTTTAGATGACCACGCGTAGATAGCACTGTCAGAGGAATGAAAATACACAATACAAAGTGGATTAATCTACTTGTACACTACCACACTCACATTATGTACACGCTTATGTACACGCCTGTATACAAGTAGCATTGTCCATACAAAGTTGTGTTTCTTTGTATTTCAATGTTTTTATTTTAATTTGAATCTTTTGTGACTCGGATAAGTTAGGAGTAATTGTGGTAGTCATTTGATTTTGTTTTGATCAGTATGCTCGATCTATTTGTACATGATTTTTTATCAATATAATTTACATTTTTCGATAAAAGAAAAACCAACTTGTTTTGCGTGCCACATCCCTGCGTCCTACTCTCTCACACACAGTTCGCATTAGTTTTTTTTTTTTTTTAATACTCAAGTATCCTAGTTTACACCAGACTATTTCCTGGACCGCCCAACACCGGTGCCTCAACGCTGGGCGGAGGTAAATCGCGGGTTATGCCCAATCAAGTCAGTGTCCATGCAAGCTTTATACTCCTGACCCCAAGGGAGCCCTCCTACAACCGATTTTTACAACACCAAGCTATTCCACCACATGGTTTGGGTATTACAACACTTGGCTGCTCCTTCTGTGATTCGAACTTCCCACACTGGGGTTGCAAGCACAGTCTTGCACTGTCTTTGCCATCTCGGATGTGCCCCGGGGCACCACAGTTCGCATTAGTTTCTTATGGGACATGGAAATGGACGAAGTAAGAATTTTATTCCCTTGCACATTTGGCTGCTCTTTAAACGAAAAACAGTAAAAGATAATAACAGAGATTTTTTCGTTCCCTCCAAATGGGTCTAAACCAATTTTATAAATTATTTAAATTATAAATAAATAAAAATAAAAGATGAATTCCATAAATTTTTTTATAAAATACGGGATTTGAAAAGTGGTGACGTCAGGCTTACGGTGTCCCTCCTCAACAAGTGCTATAATTATTAAAAAGTAGTGCCACTCTTGAAAGTATTGAAAAATTTCTGACCATCATGTTGTGGCCACATTTAGGGCATGTTTGAACTCTATTTTTGGAGTATGATACATTTTTGGAATAATAGATTGATAGAAAATGTGTGATTGAAAATGAAGGAAATTTTTTTGGGTTACGTGAAATATTATTTTATTGAAAAATATGTTGTTGAAAATAAGAAGAAAAAAATGGAAATCAAACATGTGCAATAAGGTGAAAGCACAAACGTAGGATATAAGTTTTTGTCTCCTCCTTTGGGCTATTTGAATTGAGCTGCATACTTTGGGTGTCAACAAAATTATAAATAAATAAAAATAAAAGATAAATTCCATAAATTTTTTTATAAAATACGGGATTTGAAAAGTGGTGACGTCAGGCTTACGGTGTCCCTCCTCAACAAGTGCTATAATTATTAAAAAGTAGTGCCACTCTTGAAAGTATTAAAAAATTTCTGACCATCATGCTGTGGCCACATTTAGGGCATGTTTGAACTCTATTTTTGGAGTATGATACATTTTTGGAATAATAGATTGATAGAAAAAATGTGGTTGAAAATGAAGGAAATTTTTTTGGGTTACGTGGAATATTATTTTATTGAAAAATATGTTGTTGAAAATAAGAAGAAAAAAATGGAAATCAAACATGTGCTCAATCTATTTTGGTACATTTCATAAAGTATTTCAAACCTGCAATAAGGTGTAAAAGCACAAACGTAGGATATAAGTTGTCCATTGAAGCTGGACGGCCCAAAAAGAAGACCACACTGATTTCGACAATTGGGCTTTACGTACTAACAGAATTTGGGAGAATTACTAGGGTGAAAAAGAGAGGGAAAAACACATAACTAGCATAGTATCTTGATATATTTTCAAATTTAAGAAATTTGATGAATTCTTTCAAAAATCATGTGGTCATATTTGGTGATCTCATATTAAATGTATCATTTGTAACTAAAATACGAGATTGTGACTTACAAATGTACCTTCGTAATTATGACCTTGTATGATTTGTGATTGTGACCTAAATTGTGGATTCATTGTGATTGTGACCAACACACAACCACTACCATCTGCAACCCTACAAATTTCATCACGTACGGCCACTACACTAATCCAGAAAACCTCTTTCTTTCACATGGACACGTACAAAAAATTGTAAAGGCTCCCCTCACAGATTCCCCAAACTTGTGCCACTCACCAACACCAAACCCTGAACGACATCAATTCATCAACTACACCAATAGAAGCCGAATGGAATCATGGTGGCAAGCAATTATGACTTGAATCTCTAGATTTGCAGCCACAAACTTGAGTGGTGACGAGTAGGAGTGGAGTCACAATGGCAAGCAATTATGAGTTGCAACGACGAGTGAGACAATGGATTGGGTGTTTATAGGTAAAGATGGGAGTGGTGGTAGATCTGTGACTTGGAGAAGAAATGGATAAAAGGAAGTAGATGGGGTGGCAGACTACGACAGGCAAATGGTGGGGTTGGGTATTTATAGGTGGTGGCGATGTTACGAGTGGATGTGAATATGTGACTCAAGAAAAATGGATAATAGGATTGATGTGAGGTGGTGTGGGGGTGTCGTGTATACTTGAATTTTGAAAAAGTAAACTTCATATCTAATTTTTGAAATGGTATATTAGAATTCAAGAATAGGTGTAATTTCCTAAAAAAATCGCCAACCCGCTGAACATGGTACATGTCTCAATCGTTTCAAAAATCAAATCAATGGAATAATATTTATTAGATCACTTAAATGGGAAAATCAAAATGAAAATTTGTTAAAGAAATAAAAATAAGAGGAAACAAATTTATTTTAATTTTTTATGTTTTTAATATTTAATAAGGGCGCAAATATCATTTTTTTTAAAAAAAATTAACTTTTTAACTGTCGAAGAAACAAATTTTGTTAGTCGAGATCCCAATCTAATAGGATTGAATAGATTTGAAAGTTGAAGAGTTGATTCCACGTTTATGAAAGTTTGGAGAGCTCAACCCTACTTCTCTTAAAATGATTGACAAAACATGAATCATTTCTCATTTGAAAAATGATTTATTAAGTAGTAACATAACACATCAAATAATTTGCGAATAAATTCATAGTAAATCCTAAGAATTAAATGATTCACCAATTAATTGATACGACGTGTCATTGTTGCTTATGAGTTATGTAGTGGTGCTTAGTAGATTATTTTTCGTTTTTCAATCAACTTGGTATTTCTACATGTTATATTAATGTTTGATTAAACTTATAATATTCACTTATAAGTGAATTATAAAAGACATAAATAAGTGGATATAAAAATATTATTAAATCGTGTTTCTTTTAAGTTACGCTTAAGGGGGTGCCTAGGATGCTTAACCAAATCGTCAAGTTGACCCGTAAAAGGAAGTGTAAGTACATTGAATTTATTTGTAAGAAATAAAATATTTAATAGATAAAAAGATAAAATAATTCAATGAATGATCAGAGCAAGTGGACGAAATTTAAAGATAATAGTACTGTGGACTATGGTTAATTTTCCAAAATGGTCTTATTACAATACTAATAGTTGAAACTAGCCTTGCTTGCAAACTAGTTTAGAAGCTCTTAAATATCCTTATTGTAAAAAGAACTATCAAAATCAATTCTAACATCACCAAAATCGACTCATGTGATTGCCAAACGATACACCCATTCCTTGTCGTCATTGTTTACTATGAAAGTTGACATTTCATAGCAATAGTTGTGACCTTCTAACTCAGCGACGATCATCCAAGACAGTAGTTCAATAGCTTCGAGCAGTTACGAGTCAATACTTTGTTTTCGTCCAAGATTTTACAATGTACTTACATTCATATCGTGGGTTCTATTTAAATAATACGATAAAACAGAGAGGCAAATTTTTAATGTATAAAAAATATAGAATTACACACCTAATAACAATAATCACTTTCGTGATTGGTTGAAATAATGGTTTAAGCAATTCTCAACAAGATCTCATTAGGTAAAAGTTCAAATGTGGATTTGAAAAGTCTTCGAAGGCCACGTGACTACTCTAAAGAGAAGACGATTGAATAACATTTCATAATGAATGTGAAATCTAAGAGTATTAAAAGTTGAAACAAAACCTTGTAGTGATAGAAACAAAGTCTTTGTCCAAATATTTAATTGTCAATTTGGTCTGTCCACTTGTTCCTTGCTTCCAAGCTATATGTCCACATTATGTCAACCCTTCTTTTATTAGATATTTTCGATGGCTCGATTTGGCCATATACGATTCTCAACTACCACCATTATAACGAGTCTAATTATACAAATACGAATACAACTTTATTTTCTTCAAAGTCACGAGTCGTAAGTAAATTTATTGCACTATGTGAAATTTACCTTCTCGTCATGATTAAAACTAGTCGTGTAAGCTTTAAATACATCATTTTTTTATTTTCTAATGTTGTCACGCTATGCATGCTTTTCGTGCACTTTTTGATATTGAGAAGAAATGACTCGGTTGACCGCAGTTGATTGAAAGCAATTATATTCTCCCATATTTAGAATAGCAACAGAGGCCCCTAACTTTGACTTGTGTTGCATCTTCATCTCAACTTTTTCATTTTAATAGCATTTAAGTCCCCATTGGACAATTATTTTTTCCTCCCTCGTTTTATAACAACTACAACTATTGCAGTCACCACCAATCACTTTGACGTCAGCTTGAGAAGAATATATTTTTTTTCATTCTTGATTTTTTATCTATTTGAGAATAAGGGTAAACCTATCTTTTTAATAAAACTTTATCTTGTTGACTAAAGATTGAGGTAAACACTATGACTTAAGTGCTCAAAAACGACAGATTGAAGTTGTAAAATACTCCACTTTGAAAACTGGGGACCAAGACAAAATATGAATCAAAGTTTGGGGATCTCCACTGCTATTTTCCCTTAATAATTGAAAGAACTGTGTTAGGTGCTTTATACAGGTCACCGACCCTATTCACCGACAAGGTATAAATAATGAAATTTCATAAATAATTGCACATATAAAATTTTTTGTCAGAAGTTTTACTCCCAATCACATGTGTGAGGCCCATCGGAATAAAAAATGAAAAAAAAAAACCATCCCCTTGTATTGTGTGTATCTGGTTTTCTTCTATAAAACCATACTTCATGATCGGAATAGAAAATGAAAAAAAAAACCACCCCCTTGTATTGTGTGTATCTGGTTTTCTTCTGTAAAACTATGCTTCTGTACATGAAGCATGGTCCATTTTTTCTTTCGCTACTTTTCAAATACACATTATTCATTAGAATAATATTATATGCAAATTCAAATATATTTATTTTCCTAACCACACATTCTCCGTCACAATCATTGCATATTATTCCATCTTTTTTCTATTAGATTTGGTTACATAAAAACAATGATCTATTAATATATTGGATAACACAAAAATTTAATTGATCTTTTTCTTAATTTGATAGTCCTTTTTCTCAAACTCATATTTAACCACATATTTCATGAAATTCATAATTTTTATCAAATTTTCAACCAAGCATTTTATCAACTTTTAATTTAAATTTATTAAAAATTTGATTTGTAAGTAAATCATCGGGGGCTTAATGTCTAGCCTTAGCAACTTGGTTCACTTTCTCTTAATTTCTCGAGAAAAAGATGGTAAATTTGTATGGTACAATGGAATGGTATTTCACTAGTTTCTCTCCTTCGCCTGTTAATGAGCTTGGAGACCGAAAAATCTTTACCTACCCCGCCAATGTGCACTTGACCAACTCTTTGAAGCATAATGAAATTTTATAAATAATGTCCTTGACTCAAATAACTTCTTATGCATCCACAACTTTTCAATCACACATTTTATTAACTTATATTATAATCTGCTAAAAATCTGATTTTAATCCCTACCAAACAAGGTTAAATGTGCAGATCCCACATAAACATTGACTCAAAGAAAACCTCTCAGGCTCTCACCAACTTTTACACAATCAAACTTTGTGTACATTCTATTATTCTATTTTACATCTTTATTGACAGTTTATGGCATTCTGTCATTTGATAGTTTCAAAAAAAAAAAATCTTTCTTTTCATCTAATACATTTTTGCCGATACATTTTTCTGTAAAAAAAGTGGTAAAACTTAGTCATTGTTTGGCCCTCATTAAATTTTTTTTCTTTCTTAATTTTAACCATACATTCTTCAAATAAAATAATATTACATATAAATCTAAAACTTTTCATTATTTTTCTACATTCTCTCGTCAATCACTATTCCAAAATTTATAAATTCTCCAAAATGGTGACCAAACAATGACTTTTATGTACAAGTGGCACAATCTATTTTTATAACCCAATTTTCCAACAACTATGAGCTGGAGTCACTGGGATGGCAGATACGAATAACTAACAAAGGTGTCCTCAATTGAGACTGTGATGTATTTTAAAAATCCTTTTAAATTTAGATATCCTCAATTGAAATTTTAATGAGTTTAAAATCCATTAAATTTAGGTGTCCCCAGTTGAGATTTTAATGAATTTTAACGAAATCCTTTAAAATTTAGGTATCCTCGATAAGATTTCATTAATGGAAGGATTTTAAAAGATTTAGATGAATTTTTTGAAATAACATATAATCAAATTTTTTGAAATTTCACCATATTTGATGAAATTCTTCTGGAATTTGTGGAGATCTATTCAAATCCACGAAATTCATTAGGATTTATAATATCTTAAAATCCATCAAAATCTTAGTTGAGAACGCCCAGTGAGTCTCAGTTATAGATGCGACCAAGCAGTATAAAATGTAATAGAATTCACAGAGCAAACGGAAAAAGGAAATAATAAATATAAAAGATCCTGTGCAGAATGATAATACTTACCTAATGGTCAAATGTAATTTCTTAATAAGAATGATCCTCCAAGGTGGAATAAATTGCTTCAGCTTTTTCTCTTCAATAAAGACACATCGATCGAAATCTCCTCGTACCCCACACTCATATATTTATATATTTCTTCAATAAAGACACATCGATCGAAATTTCCTCGTACCCCACGCTCATATATTTATATATTACATCAGTGATTCATCTGATCCTGTAAACAGCGTTAGTTTGTATTAAATTCCAATTGTCAATCAAAGTCTAGAGTATAACAGCTATATATATCCATTGGGAGAAGGTGAGAAGTAACGCTATTTTTGTTTCCTGTTAAGTATTGAATACATTCTAATATAGTTCTATTCCAATGGGGATTTTCCCACCATGTTCTTCATCAGAGATGTTAGAGAAATTACTCGGAACTGTGTGTGGAAAGACTCGAGAGGAACCCAAGATTGAGGAAAGGAAGATTAGAGGGACAGTGCTGCTAAGGAAAAAGAATGTTATGGAGATGACTGATGTTGGTGCTTCGTTTCTTGATCGAGTTCATGAAATTTTCGGAAAAGGAGTCTCATTGCAGCTCATCAGTGCTTCTCATGCTGATCCAGGTTATTTATTCCACTGGCCTCCTTCTCTTGAACAGCAATGAAAAATTGCTTCCTCCCTCCTTTAATCCGTTTTGTCCTTCTTAGCGTGGCTATACCTGCAATAGAATTTCAGATATAATTGAACAGGGATTTACTTCAGATGTGTGTTTTGGTATGAAAGAGCTTATAACAGATTCTAGTCATACTTACCAGAGATCCCGTGTAAATACTTGAACTGATTTTAGCCCCTAAATGGATGGAGTAGATTCTTATGCCATTACCTCTTAATTGATAAGAGTATATATTCTTATATCAACGAAATTCTGAGAACGCCTTATGAAAACACAAGTTAATTTTTGTGGATCTTTCACTATGAAATTACTATGCAACAAAATTGCCAATAAAGTATTCTCCCTGTTCCAAGAACGTAGTAAGAAAACTGGAAATCAAGAATTAAAATAATACAAACTTTTGGCTTGCTTGAATATGTTCTTCATAGACTTTATAGTATGTATTCTGATTTCCCTGTAGTCCAGTTGCAGAGAATGCAAACGTGAACAATTAATTGAAAATTATTACCTTTTCCATCACCATCTAAGGGCTTAATAAGCAAAATATTCATGTGATATTTAATGTTATCAAACTGACGGTTCAATCTTATAGCAAATGGATCAAGAGGGAAACTGGGAAAAGAAGCATACTTGGAGCGTTGGGTTTCAAAGTTCACTTCGTTGTCTGCCAATGATGATGCTATGTTCAATATTACATTTGACTGGGACGAGACTATGGGAGTCCCTGGCGCTTTCATTATCAGAAACCATCACCATAGCCAGTTTTACCTCAAGAATGTTACTTTAGAAGATGTTCCTGGACATGTTCAGCTCCAATTTGTCTGTAATTCTTGGATTTATCCTGCACACCATTATAAATACGACCGTGTCTTCTTCGCATACAAGGTATTTCTACCTTCCATAGAAAAATTACTAAATGTAATTAGTAATTTTAAAATTTTAGAAAATAAAATTGTTATAACAAGCAAGCTCTCTTAATCATCCAATAAAGTTTGTTCATTCTGAGATTGAACAAGACAACTTAATAACTGTATGTATTATCAGACATACCTTCCGTGTAATACACCGGAACCACTGCGCGCATATAGGGAAGATGAACTCAGGAATCTTCGCGGAGATGGTTCTGGCATGCTGAAGGAGTGGGACAGAGTTTATGACTATGCACTCTATAATGACTTGGGAAGTCCTGAAAAAGGACCAGAATATGCACGTCCTGTGCTTGGTAATTCTAAGGAGTTCCCATACCCTCGTAGAGGAAGAACAGGCCGTCGACCTAATAAAAAAGGTCAGTAAAAACCCTTGATACATTTTCACTTGATAGATACTGAGAGGTCATAATTTCAAATATTTAGTAGTCTTGCAGCACCAAGTTTTATTTCTGCAGGGCAGGAATTAATTTTTCTGAGTTTCATTTACAGATCCAAACTTAGAAAGTCGGTTGCCACTACTGAGTTTGAATATTTATGTTCCACGAGACGAGCGGTTCAGTCAAGTGAAGTTTTCAGATTTCATCGATTATTCTCTTAAATCCCTGGGTCAGGTATTGATCCCAGAGATCGGAGCTGTCTTTGACGAGACTATCAATGAGTTCGACAAGTTCCAAGACATACATAAGTTATACGAAGGAGGGATCAAGCTTCCAGATGGTCATGCACTAAAAAATACAAGGGAATGCCTTCCATGGGAGTCGTTCAAGAATGTCCTTCATTTAGATGGTGAACGACCACTTCAATTCCCAACACCTGATATAATCAAAAGTATGATATGATTTCTATCTAAAAAACTTCGTTTAAGATTTTGATGCATTTTTACCTCATTACAAAAATGAGCTTTCTATGGAATCACATGCAGATGATAAAACAGCATGGAGAACAGATGAAGAATTCGGCCGAGAAATGCTAGCCGGAGTGAACCCTGTTATTATTCGACGCCTCCAGGTAAAAAAAAACTTCATACTCTATTCTATTCTTATCCTTGAAACTACTATTTTTCTCATTGAGCATATATTTACAATTTTTCTACCTAACAGGAATTTCCACCTGCTAGCAAGCTAGATCCCAAAGTATATGGCAATCAAAATAGTTCAATGACAAGGGACCAGATTGAGAAAAACATGAACGGGCTAACTGTCGAAGAAGTATATCATTCCTTCACAAATCATTTTCTAATTCATACATTAAAAAAAAAGAGAAAAATGAAAAAGAAGAGTGCTTGAATTCATGAAATATTTCACTTCAATTAATTCATCTATTACTTTGTGTGAGCACAGGCAATTGCAGATAACAAGCTGTTCATATTGGATTATCATGATGTGCTGATACCGCACCTTAGACGGATTAACACAACGACCACAAAGACATATGCAAGTCGAACTGTCCTTTTGCTACAAGATAATGGGACATTGAAGCCACTGGCAATTGAACTGAGCAGAGAACAACCAGACGAAAATGTACATGATCCCATCAGCCAAGTATTTACTCCATCCGAGCACGGAATTGAAAACTCAAAATGGCAGCTGGCTAAAGCTTACGCTGCTGTAAATGATTCAGGTTATCATCAGCTCGTTAGCCACTGGTACGTATATGTGTGAAAGAAGATGAGCTAATTATATTTTAGAAGCTTAGCCAAGCTGTAATGAATACGGTACTTGCAATCTCGATATGCAGGTTGAACACCCATGCAGTGATAGAGCCATTTGTGATTGCAACAAACAGAAGATTGAGCGTGCTTCACCCAATATACAAGCTACTGCAACCCCATTACCGTGATACAATGAACATAAATGCCTTAGCTCGGCAGACACTCATCAATGCAGGCGGAATACTTGAAAGAACAGTCTTTCCAGCAAGATATGCCATGGAAATGTCAGCCGTTATTTATAAGAACTGGAACTTTACAGAGCAGGCACTTCCCGAGGATCTGATCAAAAGGTCAGTCAGAAAGTTTTGAATAGCAATCATTCTAAATGATTTTGGTTTATATCTATATAGTGTAAAAGTAAGAACACAGAAATACGCAGAGGGATACATAATTTAAATGACTATTCTGTCTTTTGAATTAGAAAGAGAAAAATACTGTTTATAGGGTTACACACAACCATTTAAATAACGTAACAATTTCTCTATCGTATACAATGAAAAGGAAAGGTTTAAAAATTTGTCTTTCTAGAATCTGGATTGTACTAAAGTAGATAAAACGGAAAGTCAATTGTTCTCACAACACCGCTAACCTTCAACTACTTTACTATTCAGAGGAGTGGCAGTTATAGACCCGAGCCAGCGCCATGGTCTAAGACTTCTCATAGAGGATTATCCTTTTGCTGTTGATGGGCTTGAAATTTGGTCGGCAATTAAAGATTGGGTCGATGACTACTGCTCTATCTATTACGACAAAGATGACGTGATCCAAGATGATAAGGAACTTCAATCATGGTGGACGGAGCTTCGTGAAGAAGGGCATGGAGACTTAAAAGACGAGCCGTGGTGGCCTAAAATGCAGACAAAGGATGAACTCGTTCAGACATGCACAATAATCATATGGGTAGCTTCAGCTCTTCATGCAGCCGTCAATTTCGGACAATATCCTTATGCTGGCTACCTTCCAAATCGCCCAACTGTAAGCCGCCGATTCATGCCTGAGCCGGACACTCCTGAGCATGCTGAGCTTGAGACAGACCCGGATTTGTCCTTCTTGAAAACAATTACTGCCCAGTTCCAAACCCTCCTTGGCGTGTCTCTAATAGAGATACTCTCCCAGCATTCAACAGAAGAGATTTACCTTGGACAAAGAGACACCAGTGAGTGGCCTTCGGATAAAGAAAAAGAGGCATTTGCCAGATTTAGCACCAAACTGGTCAAAATTGAAAACGAAATAATAGAGAGGAATAATGACCAGAGATTAAGGAATCGAGTCGGGCCTGTAAATATGCCTTATACCTTGTTATATCCCAACACCTCAGATTACAGTAAAAAAGGAGGACTTACTGGCAAGGGAATTCCCAACAGTGTCTCAATCTGATGTCTAGAGGATTTTCAAATCCCTTAAATCAGAAGTTTTACAGCTTGAACAGATTACTACAGACAAATTTTTGTATTATCTATTCATTGAAAATAAGATTTACATGCCATGTTCAAATTTCTACCAGGTAAATAACTAATATTATAATGTTCCTTTCTCACCCTTATTTTTGTTTAGCCCTTTCTTTTGTTATTACAAGAAGGTAGATTGTGCAGGACTCAATATTTTTCACAGCCATTCTACCAGACTGCAAATTAATTTGGCAATGGCCTAACATTTCCCATAAATCCAACAAATAAAAAGCTTCATTATATTAATGCAGTGAATCTCAATCGTAAGTTGAGAAAATTTACATCTGCTGCACTCGCCACAGACCAAAACCCAGTTAACGAGGAAGCAATAGGCCACAAAAATCCATTTTCCAGAAACAGGATCATTGTTAACTATGATACTAACTTGCACGAGCTTCATAACATAAGGTAACCCTGTTTCTGTCCTTTTCATCTATAAGCTTATTTTGTTAACACTTTGTCATAGGTTTCATTAGATAAGCCACAATGATCACTTCCCCAGAAATTCGCAGTCATATAACCAAAAAGGTGGAGGGAGTTAAAAATGCTTCATTTTTTTTTTATTTGAAATCTCACTTTGAATGGTCAAGTTAATACTTTTACTTACCTCATATGCCTTGGGTGATTCTAGACATGAGCAGATACTTAAAAATCATAGAGAAGTTACCATTATTACTAATTAGACTTTTGCCTAAGAAAAGTTAACAAGAGAAAAAGGAAAATTGAAAATAATTTATCAAAATTCAAAGAATCCTCGTATAATATGCACGTATGAAAAAAAATAGTATAAAGTCAAATGCATGCTTCAATACACATAAACATATGCCATAAACGTATATATGTGCGTATTCATCTCCATTCACGAGAAACAAAAAGCTTATGAAGCTCTGTAATAACACATTAAAAACCAAGAACAAAAATCGGAAGTTTGCGTATTCATCTCCATTCAAGAGAGACAAAAAGCTTATGAAGCTCTGAAATAACACATTAAAAACCAAGAACAAAAATCGGAAGTTTGAAGCAAAAGACTTACTGGATAGTTAAAGAGAGCACGATTGCAATGAAGATTCTGGTAATCGGATTAACTCGCATTTCTACACTTTCAATACCTAATCCAGAATCGAGAATAAGAATTTCTTTTCCAAATATTTGCATCGGAGAAATTTTAGTGAGGCACTGAGGGTAGGAAGCTATTTCCGTCGGAATTGGAAAGGAATTAGAGCATCTCCCATGTAATATGGAACGTAAATTGACATCTTCAAATCCCCATTTATATGTTGGTAACCGTGGATGCAAAGAAAGATATAAATTTACAAATAATGTCAAAAAAGATTGGAAAATGTCTTTTTTTTTTCTTTTTTTTTTTTTAATTTAGTTGAAAAAATT
>CAIGRT010081439.1:0-13071 GCA_903798405.1 Fraxinus platypoda | reverse complement strand
TGAAGTTCATTTACATTCCAAATCAAAGATTAAAACTCTTTATTTCATTCATATTCATCATTTTTCTTTGAGTTCTTGAGTTTAGTAGAATTATACTTAATTGCTTGAGTATTAATCTTTGCAAGGCTTGTTTAAATCTTGCAAACCATTTGCCATCAACCCTTCAAGCATTAAATCATTCCTAGAGGGGGTAAATATTGTTTGATGACAACGGTATCGTGATCAAGTCGTTGGAGGAATTTATCAAGTTTGATTTTTTGTCTTCAAGTTCGTGAATTGTTGCTGCAACCTTGGTTCGTTTATTCTTCAACTCCGGTGTTTTCTCCACTATTCTTCAACACTATATGTTGTGTTTCATTTCGAAGGAAAATAACTAACAAGAAAGAGTAAAGAAGAGAATTAAAGTGACGTAGCGGAAATTTATAGGAAAGACAAAAAACCTCGCAAAGAGTTTCAATGAATGGAAACTCTGAAAAATTTTATTTCTTTCAAACAGTGCCGCCTCAAAGGGTTTACGATGCTTTAAATAGCGCAAACCTTAAGAAAATTCAAAAAAAATTAAATAATAATAAAGAAATATTTTTTTAGAAACGAATTACATAAAAATGGAAAAAATTGAGATAATGACATAATTTGAAACTCCTAATCATCAGTATCGTCCCCCAACAAACGGAATTCAAATCTGAATTTATTTGATTAAGATATACCAAAAACAAAATTACCAAAAAAGGAAAAAAAAAACGCATAAACGAAGGCCTAAACGAAGGAATTTGCTTGAAATTGGCCAGTTTACATTCAAATTTGACTAAAATTTCGTCAAAAACGGACAACCCCAAAATTTCTCCAAAAACCAGAAAGTTTCTTATTTCTGTTTGCGCCGATCCCACTTTGCTGTAAAATCTAATTCCTTATGCACCACATCACAAAGTCTAGATGATTTTCATCTCGCCTAGAGAATTTAGCTTGGCATTTTAAAAAGCAATGGTATCAGCACCTGTATGATCAACTTATTACTGGAAATATGTAGATTATAATTTTAATTAAATCAGGGTAAGATAGACCTTATTTACAAGTTGTTAAATTAATTTCTACATTAATATTGAAGTCAGAAATTGCATAATAATAAAAATGAGCTCCTGCTAGGCGAAACGAATTGTTGTTTAAGTGAAAGATCCACCTTTACCATATGTACTTGTACTCTGAAATTATGAATTTTTGATAGAAGGATTTGAAATGAAAAATCTGCACAAAGAGTGCATGAACATCTTAATATTGTTCATACCCTATCTTTAGGCACCAAACTTTACTTTTAACTATGAAATCTTACATGATTTTTTTCTTACATTAATATTATAGAGTTAGATATCTTTTCAATGCCATTTATTTTATTGAAATATATTAAAAATGGATATTGTAAAAAATCCTTAAAATTGATGGCATTAAATGGTGAAAAGCTATTAACAATATTTCATTTATATATTTGTAATTGTTTCATTACTTTTGTCTTTTTGTTAGGTTAATTCATTAAGGATCATGTACACATCGTAAATAGTGCTGTAAAGAAATAAATATTATAACTAAAAATGCAAAATAAAGCAAAAGTTTGGGCAGTGTGTTAGATACATTTTATTGACATGTTAAATTGATATCTTCGTTATTATCGGAGTCAAATATTGCACGATTATAAAACTAACATTGTGCTTGGTGAAACAAATGGTTCTTCAAAAGCAAGAATCACCTTTAACATACTTGTATTTTAGAAACTATGAATTTTGAATTAAAGGCTGTCGCACCGAAAATTACACATAGCCTGCACGAACACCTTGTTTCTTTTATCCTATTTGAGGCACCTAACTTTGCTGTCAATTATAAAATCATATGTGATTATCAAACACTTAAATATCTTTTCCATGCAACTATTTTCATTGAAAAATATCAACATATGTCTCTTAAAATTTCTTAAAAACTTACAGCATTACATGGTGAAATGTTGAAACCAATAATTCATATTCATAGTTGTAAACGTTTCATCCCTTTTCTTTTTTTACAGGTTCAATCAATATGAGTCGTGTGTACAAATTAGAACATTGTAAACACCACTATCATAGTGACGTATGATTCCCAGCTTTATTGCAGATAGCGGTTGTAGTTGGTGTGGAACCTGATAATAATTTGCCTTTCGTAGTTAATGATAAGTTGTGTATGTAATAACTCTTAATTGGTAGACCTAGCAATAAACCCTAATATTAACTTTCCAAAGGTATCAACACCTGTACGATCAACTTATTACTAGAAATATGTAGATTCTAATTTTAATTAAATCAGGGTAAGATAGACCATGTTGACAAGTTGTTAAAGTAATTTCTATATTAATATTGAAGTCGAAAATTGCATAATAATAAAAATGAGGTCCTGCTAGGCAAAACGAATTGTCGTTTAAGTGCAAGTTCCACCTTTACTATACGTACTTGTATTTTGAAATTATGAATTTTGAATATAAGATGTGAAATGGAAAATTCGCACAAAGAGTGCACGAACACCTTAATATTGTTCTTATCCTGTTTTAGGCACCTAACTTTACTTTTTAACTATGAAATGCTTAAAAATTGACTGCATTACACGGTGTAATGTTTCATTTATATAGTAGTACTTGTTTTCGTACTTTTTTCTATTTGTTAGGTTAAATCGTTAAGGATCTGTGCATATGGATGGCAAAAAAATCCGACAAGCTCGATACCCGCGGGGCTACGGGACGGGAAATTTTGCCCTCGGGGCGAGTTCGGGCAGGGGACGGGTAACGGGGGCCCCACCCTGTTAATTTATTTTTATTTTTTTTTAGAATTTAATACTTTTAATGAAAATTTTCATTAGTTCTAATTCCCCGGGGAGGGGACGGGTAATGGACGCCCCGCCCCGTTAAATTTTTTTTTAGAATTCAATATTTTAAATGAAGATTTTCACAAAATTTCATTAGTTCTAATAGAAAATAGCAACTAAAATTATTTGTCTAAATCTAATTAATATAGGCAATAAAAATAAATTATCAAAAAAAATAAAATAAACGGGTAGTAAATGGGGCAAAACCCCACCCTACCCTGCCTTAAACGAGTAACGGGACGGAAAATTTCTTAGCGGGGCGGGGGGCGCTTCGACCCCCGTCCCGTCCCGTCCCGTTGTCATCCCTATCTGTGCACATCATAAATAGTGCAGTCAAGAAATAAATATTATACCTAAAAATGCAAAATAAAGCAAAAGTTTAGGCGTGGTTAAACTTTTCTAAAAACTGAGAGTACAAGAAATGAATTTCAAATTACCACTTGCCTTAGACATTAGGGACTGCAGTGGTAGTTATCATTGATTAGACTCCTCGTCACTGCATCCCACCATATTGGCAATCTTCTTCCTCCAAAATCTAACCCTTTCTTTACATATATATTCTCTTGCTCACTTCTATTTCCATTTCATATCTTTCTTTTTGTGGGTCCCTCATGGTAAAAGTAAACCTAATCCTTCTCTTTCCTTAGATGAAGTCATATATCTCATTATGATCTTGTTATTAATTAATGGCTTCAATCAATAAATCGATTGCGAAATATACATGTGCTCATGTTATCTCAAGACGAGTGAATCTTAGTTTCTACTTCATTCAAGATGCCTTTTCTTTGACATCATTTCATTAAGTTAATCCATCCACATATGCACTTGCAATAGTTCTGGGTAGGATAAACTTTTTTTTCTATTCTCCGATAACAATCAATTTAGACAATAATATACAAGCCAAATGCAAAAAATAAAAAGTAAATAAATAAATAAATAAATGAGACCTAAAAGTCTAACATAACGTTCGTTCAAGATTTCGTGTTCTTGAACCAGGCATAAATTGAAGTAACCGTGTAGCACTTGTTCTACCAATCTCTATGAGGTTGTATTTGTTGCCATATTCTCTAAAGACTTTTGGCCACCGCCACTAGTGGAGGAGCCACTAGTTGTGGTACCAAAGATCACTATAACTATTGGTTGTACAAAAGTTAAAAAAATTTGATATGGGCCCACCTGATACGCTACAAACACACGTGGAGGTGGTGGGTTTGTGATAAGTGTATTTTATACACTTATTCGGATCTAAAATAACGATATTTGGTATTTATTTTGACAAAATATATTCTGAATTGTTGTATTTTTATGTATATAGGTAAAACTCAATCATTGAATAAGGAATTGCAAGAAAACAGCAAAAATTGGTGAAAATGGTGAAANTTTGACAAAATATATTCTGAATTGTTGTATTTTTATGTATATAGGTAAAACTCAATCATTGAATAAGGAATTGCAAGAAAACAGCAAAAATTGGTGAAAATGGTGAAATCCAAAGTTTGTGGACTAAATTGCAACATTCCAATAGTTGATTCGGACCATAAAATGAAGATTGAAGATTATATGGGTTCAATTGGATATAATTAGAAGTTAAAGGACCAAAATTACAGGAAAAAAGGATTTCAAAGAATCAAGAATCGAATTTGGGAACCAAAACGCAAAGATTGAACTACCTAGTTATAAATCCGGGTGACTGCCTGGCTTGTGGTTTCATAAACAAAAGTTGAAAATATTGCCAGGGCGACTTCTTAGGCAAAAATTTGGCAAATGGGCATGTTTCCTTTTTCATTCCAAATTCTACATGGAAACCACCTTCTTGCACGATTTTTCACCTAATTTTATGTCTATGAATACAAAACATGGGCAGTTAATATAAACCACCTCTCATATACATCTTAAACTACAATATTTCATCAATTTTCATCATAAAAGATGGGCGAAATCATATATTGTGAAATGATTTCAAAGGCGAAGTTCAAGAACTCATCAAGAGATTTGACCTTGGATTTTTAGCGTAAAGAAGCAAAATGATTATTGAAGATTTATCAAGATTGTTTTAAAGAAATTCAAGAACATCAAGATTCATCTTCATTCATTCATTAATTTACAATTTCGGGTGATGTTATACAAAATTATGATTTATTTATTTTTTGTAATTTTGATCTGATAGGCTAGTTAATAAATTGTTAGGATGAGATGAACTCTTTGTTATGATATTTTTGGTTTTAATAAATTAGTTTGACTTTAATTTACTTTTAAATTCTTGGATGTTTATTATCGGTTTTCATGCTTTTCAATTAATTGGCCACTAGTTGAATTATTTGTGGATTTTGTTGTTATCGAGATAGGCAATAGGATTATTAGCACAAAATAATAAACATTGTAAAGTCTCATAGAGGATAAAGATATACCGATATGTTTTACATGGTTTCTATAGATGTTTTAGCACGTTTAATGCTTTATTGCATGTTCTTATCTTCCATAGAGATATAGAAAGGTCACAGGTAGGAATAGATTTAAATGCTATCGAGAAAGCTTTTAATTAAAATAGGAACATTGACAAAAAAAAAAAAAGATTTCAAATTGTCATTTTAAATTATTGAACTAAAAGTGGATTAACAAGGGGGATTCAACATCTTACCAATACTTCTCACATATTTGAAAACCAATTTTACTTGCTTTCACTTAGTTAATAACGTAGAAATTAGTATAGATAAACTCAAATCAATCTTGCTATTCGATTAAAGATATTATTAACTTTAACTGGATCATACGCGTAGTTCTCGTGGGTTCGACACTCTATTCATCATTTTATTACTTGATTACGATACCGTGCACTTGCGGAATTTCAAAGAGTCGGTTTGGCCAAAACAATTGGCTGATTAGACGTCCATTGGGTGCAATGGTTGCGAGAGGGCAATTACTGAAAAATCCATAGTGTTATGAAACTCACTCTTAGAAGACCTTTTTTTTTTATAGTAGCGGCGGGTTTTTCATATATGGCAGCTATAGTCATGATTTTCATAGAACCGTTTACAATGACAACAACTATAAGACTGACTTTACTAACAAGTTCTTAAAGCCATATCTATGTTAATATAGAAGTCAGATAATGCATGATAATAAAACTATGTCATGCTCGGTAAAATAAATGGTTGTTTGAGTGCAAGATTCACCTTTACCATACTTCTATTTTAGAAGATATGAATTTTGAAACAAAGGATGTCAAACAGAAAATTCGCACGTAGATTGCGCGAATATTCTATTGTTTTCACACTTTACTATTAACTATAAAATCTCATAGGATTATTATATTGTTAAATATATTTTCAAAGCCATTGTTTTATTGGAATACGTTAAAGATGAATCTCTTAAAAAATCATAAAGAATTCGTTGTGCTGTAGTTTGACCCAAATTCTAGTGGGTATTGGAGTTTTGGTTGAAGTGATCTTGAAGAGATCAAAATTATGGATCGGGAAGAAAAGTCGCCACATTTTTGCCACTAGCTGGCCGCTCAAGCAGTGCCTTCAATTTTTCTCCCGAGACTTGGAGTTAGTGTGGTGCTCTATTGGCACTCAAGAGGCGAAATTGTTGTTTGCCTAGCGCTAGCCTGGCACTCGGGCGACGAGGTTAACCGGTCTAGGCCCATTTTGCATTTTGAAGCGTTTTCTGGACTCATATTCATCTACACCACGACTTGTGTTGTTCCCATAATATTCATACAACATCTTGAGAGATTTAGATCATAATTGAGAATATTGAGATCTTATTGTAAACACATTCATTAGAGATTATAGTGAAATTCTCCTCCTCTATCTATGATTTTTTCCATCTTGAGTTTCCACATAAATCTTGATGTTCTTACTTTTATTCTTGTTTATTTCATTATTGTCATTATCTTGTGATCAATTCATAACAAGTGGTATCTGAGCAATGTTGATTATTCTACATGGCAACGATGAAATAAAATATTCCAATATTGGATCGAAACATGAGATTTACTTTATGGCTAGTGAAAATGTGAGTAGTTCTCATGCATATGGATTTGGAGGAAACTTTGCTTGGCTTTGATAAAATGCCTTTAACCTGGACGCTGGATGAAAAGCAATATAAGGATCGGAAAGCCCAATCTCAAATTCATCTACATCTATCAAATCAAATTTTTCGAGATGTTCTAAAGGAGAAAAGTGTCGTTGGGTTGTGGTTAAAACTGAAGTAATTTTGTATGACAAAGAGTTTGACTGGTAAGTTTCACTTAAAACAGAGCTTGTATTCTCACCGAATGTTCGAATATACGTTATTAGATGATCACTTAACCATGTTCAAAGAAATCTTGGTTGATTTAGAGACATGGAGGTTAAGTATGATGAGAATGGTTTAGCGTTAATGTTGTTGTGTTCGTTGCCACATCATATGTGACTTTAGAGATACTATACTCTATAGTCGTGATACACTCACTATGAATGTGGTCTATTATGCATTATTATCTACGAAGAAGATGGGACATCTTGCAAGTGGATCTAGGAGTCAGGCTGAAAAACCTGGTTGTCCGTCGAATGAATCACGATAGGAATATGAGGGGTATATCGAAATCTAAACATGGAGAGAAAGTATGTCACTATTGTAAGAAGAAGGGACATATCAGAGCTGATTGCTATTATTTGAAAAATAGAAATAAAGTTGTTGGTGCTACCGATAAAGGAAAGCAACATGAAAATATGACGGAGGCTGATGTTATGAAAGATGGGTAAAGTGAAGGAAAACTTATTGTGATTTATAACATGGGTTACAAACTTTGTGAGGAATGGGTTCTAGACTCGGCTTGTACATTACATATGTGTCCCAACAAAGGTTGTTTTTACAACATATGAGGAGGTTTCAAAAGGTGCTGTGAATATGGAAGATAGCATACTTTGCAAAATTGCTGAAGTTGGTTCAGTCAAAATCAGAATATTCGATGGGGCTATTAGAACATTTACAGTCGTAAGGCATGTTCCAGAATGGAAGAGGAATCTCATGTCTTTGAGTATACTTAACTCAAAGAGTTATAGATACACTGGTGAAAGTGAGCCGATGTGCTCTTATTGTCATGATGGGACATAAAAGCTCTACATAATTGTACATTTTGCAAGGTTCTACAGTTACAGGGGATGAAGTAGTTACTATTTCTTCTTTGTCGGATGAACAAGTTAAAAAACTTTGGCATATGTAACTTGGGCATATGAGTGAGAATGGTATCGCAGAATTGAGTAAAAAGGGACTTCCTAATGGGGCAGAGGGCCAATAAGATGAAGTTTTGTAAGCATTGTGTATTTGGAAAATAAAAAAGGTTCAGTTTTGTGAGATGAAGTTTTGTAAGCATTGTTGACGGGACTGATTGGTAAACTCAGTGAAGACTTGCAGATTTCTACAGTATATTGTGATAGAGTGCTATCTTTCTAAGGATAAGATGTGTCGCAAGAGGACTAAGCACATTGATGTGAGGTATCATTTTGTGCATGATGTTATTACTCCTAGTGATATTGTAGTGAGTAAGGTTGATACCAAGGATGATCCTATTGATATGATGACAAAAGTACTTCCCATTTTAAGTTTGAGCATTGTTTGAACTTAGTTGGTATTTGTCATTGATTTAACCCATTAGAGCTTGTATAGAAATTTGGTTCAAGGTGGATATTTGTTGTAGTTTGACCCAAATTCTAATGGATATTGGAGTTTTGGTTGAAGTGGTCTCGAAGAGAACAAAATTATGGATCGGGAAGAAAAGTCATCACATTTTAGCTAGCTGGCCGCTCGAGCAGCACCTTTATTTTTTCTCCCAAAACTGGCGCTCAAGCGACAGAGCTGTCGCTCACCTAGCTCTAGCTTGGTGCTCTAACGGCGGGATTATCCTGCCCAGGCTTGTGTCACTTTTTGACACATGTTTTGGACTCCTATTCATCTATAACTTGGATTTTAGGGCTTATATATATACTCTACGACTTCTTGTTCCCATAACATTCATACAACATGTTGAGAGCTTTAGATCACAATTAAGATTATTGACTATTGAGATCTAGTTGTAAATACATTCATTATTGATTTTAGTAAAATTCACCTCCTCTGCCTCTGATTTTGCCATCTTGGGTTTCCACATAAATTTAGGTGTTCTTACTTTTGTTCTTGTTTATTTCATTATTGTCATTATCTTACGACCAATTCATAACAAGATGGGTGAAATGCTAACCAATCATTCATTTATATAGTAGTAATTGTTTCATTCCTTTTTTTTTTGGTTAGGTTGAATCTTTCAAAGATAATGTGTACAAATTGAAACATCGTAAACCACTGTCAAGAAATAAAGATTGCAACCAAAAATTGAAAACAAAGTAAAAATTGGGGCATGGCTACAATATTCTAAAAATTAAGAGCAAAGAAATGAATATCACTAACCCGAAACATAGGGACTGCAATGCAAGTTATCATTAATTGGACTCTTCCTCTCCCTCACACCCACTACATAAGCAATCTTCTTTCTCTCAAGCCCAACCATTCCTTTGCATCTATTCTCTTGCTCACGTTTGTTTCCATTTCAAATCTTTCTTTTTGTGGATCCCTCTCGGTGAAATTAAATTTAACACATCTCTTCTGTATATAAAGTCGTCGTCTCTCATTATTAGTTTTGATTAATTCATGCCTTCAATCAATAGATCGGTGATGAAATACACACAAATACTCATGTTATCTCAAGACGAGAAATAAATAAAAAGGACAGACAAACGTGAACTTTCTTATTTCTACTTCATTCAAGATGTGTTTTCTTTGACATTCAATTCATTGAGTTAAGTTAATCCTTCCACATCTACGCTTACTATGAATCAGGGTAAGATATACATTTTAGCAACTATGTAGCACCTTCTGTACCACTCAATATTGAGGTTGTACTTGTTGCCATCGTCCCACTAGTGAAGGCGCCACAATTTGTGGTACCAAAGCACAGCACATAAGACATTCAATATGGGCACACCTAACTCACTTTAAACAAATGTTGTGGTGGTGGGTATGGCAAAACGTTTAGGTGCCATGCGTGCTAGAAGGGAAATTCCAAAAGAATCATTAGCGCATGAAACTCACTCTTAGAAGGCATTTTTCTTTGCTTTTTTTTTTTTTTTGTTAAATCAACACAGCAGGTTCTTCACCGGTAGTGACTGCAGCCTAGATTTTCACAGCATGATTTACGGAGACGAAGTGTAAGATACATTTTATTGACATGTTGTTAAAGTCATATTTTCGTTAATATGTGGTGCTTGGTGAAACAAATTGTTCGTTGAGCGCAAGAATCACCTTTAACATACTTCTATTTTAGAAGCTATAAATTTTGATTCAAAGGGGGTCGACCAGAAAAATACACATAGGACGCACGGACACCTTGTTTCTTTTATGCTATTTGAGACACTTAACTTCGCTATCAACCGTAAAATCATACGTGATTATTAAACACTTAAATATCTTTTCCATGCAACTGTTTTTATTTAAAAACTGTCAAAATATGAATATCTTAAAATTTCTTAAAAACTGACTGCATTACACAGTAAAATGCTGAAACTAGTAATTCATATTCATAATGTAAATGTTTCATTCCATTTTTTTTACAGGTTCAATCAATGTGGATCATGCGTACAAGTTATAACATCGTAAACATCACTGTCACATTAATGTATGATTCTCTACTTTATTGCAGATGTCGGTTGCAGTTGGGGTAAAACCCGATAATAAGTTGTCTGTGCAAATACGCTTAACTAAATCTTGCATGCCCATATATAAACAATTTTAAGTTCATGTATTATGTGTAATCTATGGAGAGATTACTATAGGATGATTTATGCACATAATTTATATCTTTATGAGGAAATTATTATTATGAGGTTCAACACGAAGTGCAACCGCCATCTGCAATAAAGTACTGAATCATACATCAATGTGTATCCAAAAACAAACATGGATAATGGAACTTCAAATGTTATATCTGTAATCATGGGAAAAAGAAGAAACAAAATGTACAGAGGCACGCATGTAGTCATACATAGATACAATGCATGGAAACAAGCACAAGAGACAGAGACATCATAGCACCAGTAACGAGCAATGTTCCTTATTGTCTAGCCTTCACCACCCCAAACCAAGTTGTTGTCTTGAATCATCATTCCTTCATCATATGAAAATGGGGAGGGATAACGTTGAATGAACTAACACTCAGTAAGCAAGCCCCATGCATATGATGCATGCTTATGATATGCGTATGAATTACTTTAAAATAACAGTATCTCAATATGTATCCCCTTTTTTATTCACTTCTTTAAAAACCTTAACATTGACATTGTGAGCTCACTTGGTGTATTGCCTAGCCAATCAGAATGCAGTGGACAATTATTATTTGGAACCCAATTCGTCCTTAACATTATCATTGAACATTGTACATTGATTGGGTGTGTCGGTCCCCATGCCCTATTTTCAACTCATACCTTTCATCGCATAGACATGCACCTCTTAATAAAATATTTGGGATACGTATCTTTAAAAACATTCTTTGAATCTCGACATTTGGAGACTTTTGATTCTTTAAAACTTCATGTATGCTTATGGATGTATTGATGTGCATGAATATGTCATGAGAAACATTAATGACATAAAACGTAATAATCACATATCAAGTTCACATAATAACAAATTTATGTAACACATTTATACATTTCACGTTGTAATGTATGCATGAAGACAATGGGAGGCTTACTTACCTAAAATCCTTAAAAAACATTTACTTTTAAAACGGCAAATGGAGATGTCACTAGTCGCCCACAAAGTGAAAATGCTAAAAGTCCCAGTTCATTATCATTGATTAAAAACAAACTTCTATATACTCATTGATTATTTTTATTAATATATTAGATCGACTGTACTTTCCATCATGAGCAACATTTATTTAATATGATCAACAATTAAATATATGCATAAACTAGACTATATGACTACATAAGAAAACTGGTTTTAAAGAATACTTGGGGGTCATGGTAAAATCTCGATTGGCGAGCACGTGCTCGGCTATTATGAGAAGCTTACAAGTAACTAATCATTTAAAAAAAAATATATGACTTGCATAACCTATAAGCTAAGTGATTTTCATAATCGAGTTTAAATCTTATCCCTTATTTTATTATATTTACAGGTTAATGTTCATAAGTATATCACATGTTTACAAGTTTATTTTTAAAATAATAGTACTTATAAATCAAATAAAACTTAAAAGGATTACTAATCTCAATATTTATAAATAAACAAGTTATTATATTTCTCTGTGCATAGATTGATAAATAGATGTAATATTTACACGGAAATTTTCTCAATTAAAATTATAGATACACAGAAAGAACTAAGTAAACAAAACAAGAAACAAAATACTAGCATATTAGCAACACATGGCATAATTGAAAATGAACAAATCATTAAAGCACAGTACTTGATTCCGAAATATGAGCCTTGGGTTTGAACAATTGAAGGAACAATATAAACATATTTATGTATACATTTAATCATAGGATGTGAACATAGATTAAAATTCTTAGCATTACCTGTTCATTGACATTCCCAGCCGAAGATGGGGATGGCCAATCATGACATGAATTCTAAATTAAATCCTCAAAATAAGAACCAAACAATATTATAAAAAGAAAACTCATACCTTATCACCAAAAGTAAGAATTAAATTATGAAACGTGAAACCAAACGGTACATCTTTGGATTTGAAACACATGCTTGACTTTATGCAAGGCAGGGAAACAATTTAGGGAAATTTTGATCACGTGAGGTATGATTGATTTTCATTTAAAAAAGAAAGAAAGAAATACTCAGATTGTATTATCATTTTCATTTACGGACTTTAGTGTGATTACAAGGCTAGACATGATCCAATTAATTTGCTAATGACCAAAATTTATATTAACAAAACTTAAGAGTGATTACAAGGCTAGACATGATCCAATCTTTGTATGTTGTTGATCCTAGGCTAAAAGAGTTGACAACTACGATAGAGAGTTGCAACCAAGAGAGCCGAATCAAATGGAAAACAAAGGACCTCAAGCTTGTAGTCACCGAAACAAAAATGGCCTGAAATATGAAGAAGAATTTGTTGATGGTTCCAACAAAATGTCAAGGAGGAGTGTT
>CAIGRT010081438.1:0-15319 GCA_903798405.1 Fraxinus platypoda | reverse complement strand
TTGCATGTGCTACAACACTTAGAAAAATTTCTTAACGAGGAAATCATTAAAGTCATGCTCATTATTAGGCCAAACTAAGGTTGCATGTGTTGCAACACTTAGAAAAATTTTCTAACAAGGAAATCATTAAAGCCTTGTTCATTAGCAGGCCGAACTAAGGTTGCATGTGCTGCAACATATCGAGAAATTTCCTAACGAGGAAATCATTAAAGCCCTGCTCATTACGCAGGCCGAACTAAGGTTGCATGTGTTGCAACACTTAAAGCTTTGCTNGCTCATTATTAGGCCAAACTAAGGTTGCATGTGTTGCAACACTTAGAAAAATTTTCTAACAAGGAAATCATTAAAGCCTTGTTCATTAGCAGGCCGAACTAAGGTTGCATGTGCTGCAACATATCGAGAAATTTCCTAACGAGGAAATCATTAAAGCCCTGCTCATTAGCAGGCCAAACTAAGATTGCATGTGCTACAACACTTAGAAAATTTTCCTAAATAAGGAAATCATTAAAACCCTGCTCATTAGCAGGCCGAATTAAGGTTGCATGTGCTGCAACACTTAGAAAAAATTTCTAACAAGGAAATCATTAAAACCATGCTCATTAGCAGGCCAAACTAAGGTTGCATGTGCTGCAACACTTGGAGAAATTTTCTAAATGAGGAAATTATTAAAGCCCTGCTCATTAGCAGGTCGAACTAAGGTTGTATGTGTTGCAACACTTTGTTCAAATAGAAATAACAAGGTTCACTTCTCGTAAAACTTACAAAAATTGCAGAAGTAATAACATTTTGCGTAAAGAAAAAGACGAACTAATATTCATTCATCAATGAAACAAAATTACAAGCAAAGCTCCCAAAGAAGTTTCGAAGTTCGACAAAAGCTTAAAATAATAATAATAATAATAATAAAACTAAGAAGCTGGTGGGTCTTGTGGAGCTAGGAACTCGTCCTCAACATCTTCATCGATAGGGGATATCCGAACTCGTGTTGCCTTCGACAACTGTTCGAGCTCTTTCTGTTGTTCCTTATAGGCTTTTACCAGGAAGGAGGTATCAAAATCCTGCATTTCCTTATTGATGTGCTTTATTATTTCTCCTAAGGCTACAACATAAGCATCTTGCGCTAACACATCAAACTCAAGAGAGGCTCTCCATTCCTTTACCGCCTTATAAGCTTTGATCTCAGCCTCTGCCGCCCTCTTGGTGGCCTCCTCAACTCTTTTGTCAGCCTCATTAGCCCAAGCTTTTTCTTTGTCAGCCCTTTTCTTTTCATTCTCAACTCGGGCAATTGATTTATCCCCCCAAATCTGTAGAACTTTGTTGTCATCCATAAGTTTAAGCTTTGAGGTCAACCTCGCGTTCAGTTCTACCCCCATTTTATTGAGGCGATCTTTGTAATCTTTTTCTTTCTCAACAAATCTTGCCTTTTTTGCCTCCATTTTTTCAAACAGGCCTAAGTCTTGGCTTCTAACCTCCAACATTTTATCAAGGGTCAGCCTTCACCTGAGAATAAGAAAGTAATTTAAGTTACAAAATTGAAAAATGTAGGAAATTTATAAGTATAAGAACTTGGGTAAAATACCTTATCTGCCACAGACATCATGTACAAAATAGATCTCTAGCTGTGGAGTTGAGCTGAGATTATAACCTCATCAACAGGCATCTTTGCTAAATACTGCTTCTCCTTCTCGTTCCAACTTCTGGTAAGGAGAGTAGCTGACTCTCTCAAATGGGAAGAAAGTACTACAATGGACTCCCTTGAGGGGGATGGAGCTTGTAGAAAGTCGAAGGCTATCTCATGTCGGTGACCCACTAAATTATCAACATTGGGCCTCTGGAGATCTGGTCACTTGTCCTGCTACCTCGAGGAACTAGCCACAGTAGTAATTAGGATGGTGACGGGTATGATGGCGACCCTTGAAGAGGTAACAGAGGTGTAGACTTTTTCTGGAGAAGAAACAATGGAGTAGAATGCTTAGATAGCTCCTCAAAGCAACGTTGTTTCAGGGGCTACTTAGGCTCGACCTCAGGCTCCTCAGGTTGGTCCACAACATTGGCAAGAATATCTTTCTTTTTTTCCTTGGCAGTTGATGTCGCTGTTTTTGCTGCCTTGTACCCCAACATATTTGGATCTTGGCCTGAAACGAAAATTGATAAACATCAGTACCACTCTAAGGTAAATATTAATTGGAGTACAATGAGTATACTTACCAGAAAAATTTGGGACCGAAGTCGTAGATCGGGTTGACGCTGAGGTCGATGGCAAAGACTGGAATAATCCTGCTTGGAATAAGCTTGTGTCTGAGATCACAAACTTGTAGGATCTTTGCTTCTTGGGGAGAGCTCTGATAGCGTCGGCTTGTCTTTGTGTGGCCGAGCTTAAGGTAGCTTTCTTATAATCTGTAAGAAAAAAAAATTAGATCAGTGAGGAAGGCGATCTTAACACAAAAGCATGAAAAGAAATCGAAGGTGATGTTCACTTACATAACGGGTGATAGAGAGTAGGGACTATATCCTCTCTATTCACCTCGGCAGGATGGAACTGCCGTTCTCCCAGTATAAAGAAGAACTCATCTTTCCACTTTTTTATTGAATATAGAGTATCTAACACTAACGGACCCCCCGTCCTAAGTCTAACACTAGCATACCACCAACCCATGTGTTTCCCGTCCTCTTTAAATGTAAAAAGATAATTGAATTGAGCTACACTTAGCTCGGGGTGACCTAATTGACTCCACAAAATTAAGGTTGCCACCAAAGTTTTCCACCCATTAGGGCAGAGTTGGGTATGAGCTATTCCCCATGAAAAAGGAAATTTGCGTATAATCTTAGGGATTGGGAGTCTTAGACCAGCATTAAGAATAGCTGAATTTAAAGCTACACATCCTGCTGGTGGAGTGTTAGCTCGGTCAGATGAGGTCGGTATTACTAATTCTACTAAACTAAGAATACTATATTTAGCCCTTAAACTGGCAAGCATAGCTCCCATAACTACCGACCTATAAGAGTCTACCCCTCATTCCTGAGTATTCCCTTCACTACCCTCCTGAGATACTAGCTCTTCCCTCTCACGGTTTTGTTCCATATCCCTAAAAATATTTAATTGTTCTGGGTAAACTGAGATAATGGGGATTGGTGTTAATACTTCCGACAGTCAGAGCTAGCAGAAGAAGAAGACGAAGAAGGTTTTGTTTCCTCATGTTGGTTACCCCAGGGATGTACCATCGATTCGTCTGAACTCATATAAACAATTGAGGTAAAATACAACAAAAAAGAAAAAGAAAGAAAGGTAATTTCGTTAAAGGGAATACCTAAATATGGACAACCTCACTCAGAAAATAAATAAGAATGCGAAAAAAAAATTTGGAAAGCAGAAAGTGTGAAAATGAGGGGGTAAAATTTATTTAAAGGGAAAGAATATTAAAAGGAACGATCTGGGCCGTTAGATGATGAAATGGAGGGAAAAATGAATGGTTGGATTTAATCACTTCAGGACGACGTCGTTTCGCTGAAGCTTCTAGAAGAAGAAGCTGAATGTGCATGATAGCTTATTAGCAAGTTACGGCATGACACCTGTTCATGTCATTTATTGCTGTGATGATTATGGAAATAGAAAAATATGACAATTAAGCTCAAGGTCAGTCTGTCATCAAGGCAAGCACCGACTTGGGAGGTAAATGTTGACATCCGACCTCCGAGGTCGTTAAGTACAGTTTTTTGTATGCATTAAGCTCATGCTAATGTGAGCTCGGATATTTGAGATCAACTCGTATTAAGTTATTGCTGAGGTTTGTGGGGACAAAATGATTGAAGATTCCTTACACATTGTACAAATAGTCAATCAACAAGTGACATTTGGAAGGTCTTACATCAACGCCTGCCAATTCCACCAATCACATGCCTTAGCTTCATTCCCTAAGTAGTTCATTAATTGCTAGGGACCACATGTAAGGTTAACTCATGATGATCTGACAAGCCGAGCTCACTAACCATTCCAAACGTGCCAATGATGTACTTTCTCAACTCGATACTGTAGCTGATAAGACAAGGAAATGAAGAATGCATGTGAACATTTCCCTATAAAAGGAAGAATGGGAGCCTTGATAAAATAAAGAAAAAAAAACTCCAAACACTACATATTTCAAATATTTCCTTAAAGGAGAAAGGAAAAACACTTGTAGCGACCATTATGATTTGCAAATCATTGTCAATAAAATTTGTATTTACATTCTAAGTTGGCTTGAATCTTGTTCATGCAATTTTCGACGTCAACACCTATAAATATGGGATTTTGTCTCTTAATAAAATATACACAAATCTATTGACTTCTTCATTTTTCTTTCTATTTTATAATATGTTATCGGCATGATTTTCTCAAAATCAAAGTGAGAAGATAATTATTTTTATAAGCATAATCATCTGTCAATTGCACCAAAATCAATTTGGTGACATGCAAATTTTTTTTATACGTGTATGCATCATAACAAGGCTGCTTGATTGTTTGATAAAATTATTTCTGCCCAACTTTTTGTTTTTGCCCAGTTAGAAGCAATCAATTTGTGTGTATCATTAGATGAAGAGACTTACGATTTGTGTGTATCGTTAGATGAAGAAACTTGCGTGTACACATCGTGTTTTACGTTTGTACACATACCGTTTATATGTCTAGTTATAATGAATGATAATATCACATTTTATTTTATGTGTGTATTTGCGTTAATAAATTCAAGCTAATAGTTTACGTATGTTTATATATTAATTAATATTGTCATTGTGGTGTGCAATTTAATATTTCATTATCGTTTTTTATGTTTAGTAAAAATATCAATTATTGAATTCATTCTTAACTAGTTGTTGCTCCTGAAGTAGTACAACATCATAATTAATATTCCAGGAGAATATTATTCACTCCTCAAGAGCATGAATTACACTTTCAATATTTTAATGACCAATTGTTCTTGAAGAAGCAATAGTGAAATCATTTTTCAAACAAACAAAATGATATTAATAATAATATTTTATTGTGCTCTCGAAATAGAACATGTCTCAAAAAATATTAACTACTTCAAAAGAGCATGACATCACAATTTCAATAATTCATAAGAATATTACTCCAGAAGAATCATATTTTTATATTAAATTAGATAACTAGAAGAATAATCAATTGTTGTTCTGAAATGAAACACGGTTATAATATTTAAATATTTCAGAAGAATATCACAGAATTGTTTGAATCAATTTATACAAATCAATAGTCTAAAAGAATATTATTTTATTATTTTTGAAGAAGACAATATAACACAAATCAGTCATGATCATTCTTGAAGAATATGAAACGAAGATCTGATTTGATATTTTCTAAAATCTCTAAAAGAGTTAATATTAAATGATATAGATGAGACAAATTTTGTGTTAGGTATTTTGTCCTTCACTATATATATATATATAATCAAATTTCTAAAGTCGGTGTGTTAATTAGTATAATTGAAATATATCTTATATTGAACCAAAATTTCAATTTGATTTTATTATTTGGCATGACCGGTCAGACCATCCTGGATCAATAATGATGCAAAAAATCATTAAGAATTTGAATGGACATTCAATGAAGAACAAGAAGATTCTTCAATGCAACGAATTCACATGTAAGTTTTTCATTGACCATCACTAGATAATGTTGGGATTAAATCCTTATAACATTAAAAATTAATTAGGGTGATACATGAGGCCCCATCACCCTCCATGTTGACCATTTAAATATTATTTGTATCCAATAGTTTTGATACATATACTAGATGATTGCATGGTGTTTGCAACATGAAGTTTGCAAAATTGCTGCTCAAATTTTAAATTATGAGTATAATTTTCAAATTATATAATCAAGATGTATGCCTTGTTAATGCTAGTCTGCCTAAATCTCAACCTTTTATTAGGTGTTAGCTGGAATGTCGAGAAGTTGTTTAACACTATTGCTTGTTAAATGTCTTCAATCAATTTCTTAATCATTGCTATTGAGAACAAAGAATTTTCCAATTATGTTTAGGGAATACTATTACGCATCATGCAAACATCAAGTTCTTTCTATTATAATTGGCTTATAGTCAGCCTAATGTTTTTCATCCAATGATTTTTGAAAGTGCAATATATGTATAAATGCTCAATCGCGGTACATTGAGAAAGATATTAACGAATAATAAGAATACAAGTTTAACTTGAAGTTTCTGGACCTACAATCCGAAAATTTAAAGGTGTATACTTATACGAAAAGTAAATGAGAAAAATGGAGTCGTAGCATGTAATGCATGACTCTTAACATAATAAGTTTTGCAAAGATAGTGGTAGATACAATCACAAGTCTATATTTTGTCATCCTATTGAAGCACGGAATTTGAAATGCAATTATAGTCAATTCATCTAACATGACTATTAATGTTATTCGTGAAATAATTAATATGACTTAAACATATAATTCAAGTGATATTATCACGAGGGGAGTAAATACGTGTTGTACTCATTTTTACTTGACGATAATTTTGTCCCATTGGGTTAAATTCAAGGGCAGACCCAGTACCTGGCGAGCCCCGAAGGCCGCCCGTGTTGGATCCGCCGGGAATAATTTTTTTTTTTTGACAGTAGATAAAAGTTTTAGGTTATATATCCGGTGATTCATTTTACTTTCAAACATTACTTGTAGCGTAGTTGGTTAGAGGTTATACAAACAAATTGGAGGTCCACAGATCGAATCCCTTTCAAACCAATTTATTGTATAATTTTTCTAGTTCTACAATTTTTAACAAACTAATGCAATAGGGAGAAGATTCGAACATGTGACCCTTTAAGATTATTGAATACTTGACCCTCATGACACTTGTTGAATTTTGAAACTAAATCTGATATAATAATATATATTCCATTTTAGTAGTTTTAATGCAATTGTAAGGATTCGAACATATGCTCTTCCTTTGATTTATAGGAAATCTCACAACTATGTCATTCGGTGAACATTGTCCATATATATAATAAAATTATATATGTTTTGTTTTAGAAAAATAATTATTATATTTAATTTTTAATATTTTATTACGACTGACGGTCAACGATCAATGACCGCCCGTGCTCACTCAAAATTCTGGACCCGTCACAGATTAAACTGGCAAGGTTTTTTTTTTAAAGAAAACTTTGTGCAATGATATCCATAATCACAAGACATTTACCTCAAAATAAGTTCTTATATGTTACAAATTTGGTACGACTACCGAAGAGATCAACAATACAATCTATTTTTCAACTGATCATCATGATGAGCAAAGATAAAAAAGATTGATAAATATCATCTATGAAAATGATATTGCTTGAAGACTATACAAGACAATATGAGACACTTCACTAGAAATTGCGATATTGAAGACATTGGCGTAAAAGGCATGGATGACTCGATATAAGATTTTTCACATATGGGGGAGGAGCTGTACTCTTGTTTCTTCGCTCAAATTTTATCCCATTGAATTTTCTTGATAAGGTTTTAACAAGGCAACTTTTGATTACTCCAAATTGTTTGTATTTTTCATTTGTTTGATATTTTTGTCCCATTGATTTTTTGCTAAAAAATATTTTTAATGAGACAATGGTTGTGTAAATAGTAATTCAAGGGGGAATGTTGTAAATAAAGTACTATTTATGAATGATTATTGTATCTCTTGTAGTCCTAATTCTTTCCTATAAATATGAGACTTTGATTCTTCATAAAATACACAAAAGTCTATTGACTTCTTCATTTTTGTCTCTATTATATAACAATAAAAAGATTCTTTATAAGAAAATATCTATCTATTGTAAAAACAAATGTTGATAGAGAGAATCAAATAGGATGGATTTTGATGTAACACTACTTTCTATCTATTATTAATTAAAGACTAAGTATATACTAAACCAATGTACGGATAGGGTGGGGATGGGTTTTAAAATTTAAGATTATGTCAGGTGCATGTTAATTTGTGGAATAACCAAAATTCCACCGTTGTCTCTGTGTTATATTCGTGTATGAATAGTGCTTTTTTGTTGTAGTTGAAAGGGAACATGTCACTGTACTGATGGACAATTGTTGAAATGAATTAGTGTCATGAGCTTCACTCTGGTAAACTCTCAAAATGTCCGATGGACCAGCACTCATATAGTGTGTTACCATTTTGGACCCTTTTAAGAAATTCAACACGAATTAGTTGTGAACACACAGTTTTCAAATTCATTATTGTTTGGAAAAAAATTAAAGAATGCAATCTTGAACAACTATTATTATCTTTTGTTAAGTGAATATGATGATTTGAAGGTGAAAATACAAATTGTTGCGATGCATCCTGTTTAGGCTCCATTAAAATGAAAATTTTGGGAAAATATATTTTGGAATATTATTTTTTTATTTTTTTTGAGAATATGTGGTTAAAAAATAAAGAAAAGTTTTGAATTTGTGTATAACATTCTTCTATGGAAGAAGAATGTGTGGTTGAAAACTGGAGCCCAAAATGGGCTTAATATTCTTACTATGCATTAATTGTTCGTGTATTACAATGTGTGATGTTTGTTAATGCTAGATTTTCAATAAGTTTCATATTTTAGGATGAAGATGAGTGATTTTTTTTTTTTTACAGATACAAAAATGACATAGCATTTGAGGAGGACAATTTATTGTACGACAATAATGTATCAGAAGAAATTGAAATAGGTTGTGTTGAGAAGAAAACAGGACATGAAGAAGATGGGGAACAAATCAGGAACAACATGAGGACATCATGGTACATACATATGTTTTAGCACTCCATCAATAGGCGTTTCATGGTATATACATATGGTTATAAGCAAGTCATTGGAGTGGACATGTGTCATCTAAAGGGTGTCTTCGAAGGTGTAATGCTTACCACAATCGGCATAGATGCAATTGATTGCATATATCATATAAGTTGTTGTCTAGAAGGAGAACATGATTGCGTAGAGATGGTTTTTGAGATACATTGGTTGTGCTTCATGTACATAATATGTTTATATAATGGTTTACATACACATGATGTGGTGAGATATGATTGGATTCGAATTTCTTCAAAAAAAAATCACCTTTCTCTTTTTGACACATCATCTGTATGTAAATCATTATGTAATTGCTTATCTACAAGTAGCATTATTTGAAATACCTAGGTGAGGATACTCAAATGGGCAACAACAACGAATGGACAGTAATGATAGATAAGGAGAAAGGATTGAGCAATGTCATTGGTGAATTCACGGAGGCAAAACATAAGTTTTGAGTTAGACACATGTATGAAAACTTCTTCAATAGTGGATTCGATGGTAAGACATTGAAGGATTTCCTATGCCGGCTTGCTAAATCAACTATAGTAGCTGACTATAGACCTTGGATGTAGCATATTTGCAATGTTACCGAGGACGCGTACAATTGGTGGATGGAGATTTCTCTCAATGAATGGAGAAAATCTTATTTTGGGATGCATTCGAAGAGTGATATCTTACTCAACCATGGATGCAAAATGTTCAATAAGACGTTGGTTGATGATAGGGACAAGTTAATAATTACAATGCTAATGATAGGCCATTAAATTAGAGTAATTTTTAGTGATTTGAGTGAGTTATAGCTTAATTTTTTGTTAATTATGTTTACTAGGTTGAATTTAATGCAAATTGGTGAAATTAGAAGAAATGAATGAAAAATGGCAAAAACGAAAGAAATTCAAAGTTTGGGAATCAAAGTTTACATTCAATAGTTGATTCGAACCACAAAAGGATGATCGAATATCATATGGATCAATTTGATGCAATTAAGTGAGTGAAATATAGTTGAACTATTTTCACAAATCAATTTCCAACCGATGAAGTTATGCTCCAAATATTTTGTCTCAACTTGAGACTAATTTTTCGGATAGTAAACGTTCGAATTGCGAAAATTTTATTTCTAGAAGAATTGTATCCCTTTGAAATATATTTCCAATACATTTTAAATCACCTCAATCGAATACCGGGAGAGAAAATTATGACAAAAATATTGAAAGCTGCTCAGGAACGACACCGCGCAAACTGGCGAGCACGAGGCATTATTTTTCCAACTTGAGAGCCATTTGGCTCTACTGTGCATGAGCAGTAGTTATACCGGTGCCCGTGCGGGCCATTTTAGCAAATGAATCAGTAGTTTCCTTTCACGATTTAAACTTTTTTGGAACTCAAATTAGACGCGATTTTAATTTATTTTTTGACTCTTATAAATAAAAAACGAGGGTCAGGCATTAAAAAATCCTCTCTTGCCTTTTCATACATAATAGTATCATCAAATTCATAAAGAACAGGAGGCCATTTACATCAAAATTTTGAAAAATTCAACCTTAGAATTGAATATCAACATATTTTGAATTATTTCATGATCCGGGTGATATTTTTCTATTATTATTCTTGTAATTTATATATTAAATATGTTAGGTTAGATCCCTTTTTTGTATTGGATGAAGATGAACCCTATTTATTATTTGTTTTAATTCAAACTAGTAGTTTAGTTTATTTTTTGTGTTTCTTGATTAATTTTGCATTTTTAATTGATTGGCCACCAATTAAAAAATTAGTTGCTTGTTGTAGTGTTAAAAGACTCACAATAAATTTAGAACACAACAAAACTAACATTTGTGCAATAGATGTTAGAAATAACATTTATCATGTATGCAATCATATAGATAATCTAAACTTTAATGCATTCTAATTATTCGCATTCGGACTAGGAATAAATTCGGGTCGTGATTAAAATAGATTTAATTTTGTCTTGGAAAAGAAAACTATATATCATAACTTTATCAATTGTCAAGAACGGAACTAAATTACATAATCAAGTATTGAAATAAATAGCAATATGCATATTCAAAATACAATACAATCATCCATAATTTTATAAAAACTAAAATTTTACCGATATCTTAGATTAATTTAGAATAATCACAAAACTGTTACCAATTCACAGGTTTTCGATTGAACCAAACGGTTTTTTGGGTTTTGCACCGGTTTCTTCTCATTCGATTTTTATATTATCATAGGATCGGATTTTAGTCAGATTCCCAATTTTTTCGGTTGAACCAGCTGGTCCAGTCAAAGTTTGAGAACATTGAGTTTTATCAAAATACTGGGATAAATCTTACTTATTTTAGAAGATTATATTTTATTCAAATTGTAACTTCTACTGAAACCCTATGTGTGTGTTTGTGTGTGTTATTTTTATAATGAAATATACACTTGAGTTTTGACTCTCTCTACTTTTTTTCTTTTTTTCTCTTTTCTTATTCTTGTATTTCTCTATAGTTTTATAACATGTTATAAATTCGTAGAATATGTACACTCTGCGAGCTATGACTAACATTGATATCTAAGAGCTTCGTTATTTGATTATTGTTAAATTTGGACAGCAAATTCATGACTCATTGTTATTCAAATCCAACGGTTCATTCGTAAGAAATCGCTATGTAAACTTTAACATATTTGAATTGGCTGGATGGTTGTAAAGTCTAGGAGAACAAAAAATTTCAAATTTACATTTTTAAAGAATTTGAGACTACTCCAAGTTATCAAAATGTTTAAAAAATATTGCATTGCCCGAAAATAAGCATAAGCTGTTAATATCAATATAAAGAAGAATATTGTATCATTGCTAATTATGAATGTTAAGAATATTTTTATGTTGTTCCGATAGAAGCATAATTTTACGCATATCAATGCATAAAAAGAATATTGTATTAATGCTCTAAAAGAAGAATTGTATTCTTATTTATATTTCAAAATATAATTATGTGGTAGCTATTTAAGAAATACAACATAATATGAATAATAGGAAAAATCACAACCAAACTATATAAATATTCAAGAAGAATATTATTTTGTTATTCATGAATAAATCAAAATCATAAAAATCAATATTCTAGAAGAATATTGTATTCACCTTGAAGATTAATTTTATACAAGTCTAATGGTTTGTTTGGTATGATTTTTGCTTTTACTTCCTGTAAAAGAGTTTTTGAGAAATGTACCTTAATTTTTGTTTGGAAACTAACTTTTACAAGAGTTTCCTATTCCAAACGTGCTTTTAGAGGATGCCACATTTGATCAGTTTCTTCTAAAAGTTCTTTTAACTAGAAAAATTACTTTTATAAAATTAGTCAAATAGATCCGAAAGTAACTTTTAGTCTAGAAAACTCATTTTGACTTTCTAAAAGTCATATGAGACGGGCCCTGATGTCTTAATGCTCTAAAAATAATAATTTATATACAAATAGTCCATTATTATAGAAGAATATTTGATTAGTTCAAAAGAACAACTTTATTCATATTGGTGTTTTAGAACTAGTGTTGTACTTATACTCTTGAAGAAGTATAATTACATTTCATTCACTATTCTAATATCTTTAAAGATTATGACAGTGTTCCTCAAGAAAAAACATGATATATGTATCTAAACTTCCTACAAGAATTATAAATATTCAATTACGTTATGTGAGAAAGTGAAATTAGATATTTTGTTCTTTCACTTATTTTTTATACATGTCCTACGTTAACTACGTAGTTGAATTCACAACTACTTGAAATAATAAAAATTAATAGTATCAAGTTTTAAAAATTTAATTAAAGTCTATTAAGTGATATGGGAGAAATTGTTTTTACTATTACTAGTAATTTATTCTCCATTAAATATAAAAAAAAACTTACAAAGTTTCTAAAATGTATGTCTTAATTAGTATAACATACTAATAGTAATGTTATTAAAGTATATCTTATATTAAATTAGAAGTTTAATTTGATTTTATTATTTTGTATGATCGATCGGATCATTCCGAGTCAACAATGATGCAAAAAGTTATAGAAAATTTGAATGGACATTGTATGAAGAGCCAGGAGATTTTTCTATTCAATGAATTTACATATAATGCTTGTTCTCAATATTATAATTGTTCATTGATCATTAATAGCTACAGTTGAGACCAAATACCAATGATCTTGAAAATTAATTATGGTATGGGGCTATGTGACCCTTCATGTTGACCATTTAAATATTATATATGTTTAAATACATTTACTAGATAATTGTATGTAGTTAATATATATTCGCAACATGTAGTTTGCGAAATTACTTGGTCAAATTTGAAACTATGAGCATAATTTTTAGATTATACTATCAAGATGGTGTATCTTGCAATGTTAGTGAGTCTACATCCCAAATTTGATAAATGTTAATTAGGATGAAAATAAATACTTTAACATAATTGATTGTTAAGTGCCTCCAATAAATTTTTAAACCATTACTATTGAGAACAATTTGCTTCTCATTTTTACCTGGAGAATTCTATTTTATATGTAGCAAACCTTATAGCGCCTTTCCAAATCAAAGTTCTGAACGCTATGTATGAATTATTGTCATAACATAATATTTTCATTTAATTATTTTTTATAGTGCAATATATGTATAATTGTTCCACCATATTACAGTAAGATATATATTAAAGAATGTTGAGAAAGTTCTCAGTATTAGGAGAATGAATTAAGAAGCTGAAAATAATAAACATGAGGCATTATTATATTATTTGGATCCTTGAGCAAGACAATTCAAACTAGAAGTTCGAAAAATAATTCATTTTGATACATTAAGTGATAAAGAGATTAACAATATCTCACACGCTAACTTTACATACTCCAACTCAAATTAATGTCCTAGAAGGACAATCAATTAACATTATGCTTAATAAATCAATGGCACGCATAAAGCTTGATGACATTCAATTCCAAGAGAAATTCTCCAAAATTAAATGGAGCAAATAGTAAAGGAAGCCCCATTTAAGAGGCGTATACTCTTGAAAAACATATAGACATAACTAATTGTATAACCTCTAGAAGAGGTTCAAGTACTTGAAATATTCAAAGTTAAGATATTATCAATAATTCATGTTATTATGGAAAAGAAATAGAATTGAAAAGAAAAGAAAAAGTTTTCGATAACACTTTTGTACACGATGTATCATTTCATATTATGAATAATGATAATATCAAAATAAATTCGTCAAAGTATATCGATTAAGAAATGATTGGCAATCTAGCAAAATTGACCTTATTAGAGAAATTTTAAATTTCTGGACCTATAGACCGAATATCTAAAGGTGTATGTTTATACTAAAAGTAAATAAAAAGATAAAGTTGTAAAATGCAATGCACGACTATCAACATAATAAATTTCATAGACTTGTATAAATAAATAAAGTAATGGATTTAATCACAAATCTATATCTTAGCATGAATATTAATACTATCCCTGAAGGATTTAATATGCTTGAAACTTGTAATTCAAATGATATTATCTTGATGGAGTAAATAAAAATTACTTTTTTTTCCTTGATCAAGATTATGTACTATTGGATTTTTCTGACAAGATTTTTAACGAGGATAAATTTTGTATCGGACTCAAAAGAATAGTGTACTCCCTTTTTCCTTCATTAGTGTTTTCCCACAATTTTTCCTAATAGGGTTCATATTATATGTGCATTGAGTGTCTATAACCTACACAATATTTACCTTCAAAATAATACTCTTATATGATATAAATTATGTATGAGACTGCAATAACAAAAGCTATTTTTACCAAACCATCATGTTATTACAGTCAGCAAATATTGATAAGCATATTGTATAAAGATAATATTGCTTGAAAGCTATAATAAGACAACATGAAATATATTTCACTGAAATTATGATATTGAAGACATTGACTACAAGATATGGGTGATTCGGTAAAAAAAAAAAATTATTTATAGAAATCATAGGGAGTAGTCATACTCCTTTTCTTTGGGGAGTAGTTATACTTTTTTTCTTCGGTTAAGTTTTATCCCATTGTATTTTTTGACAATGTTTTAACGAGCAACTAGATTTTATTAATACCTTTTTTATAATTATTTATATATTTTCCTTCGTTCGATATTTAATATCAAATGAATTTTGCTAAACTAGGTTTTTAACGAGGCAATTATATAATAAATAATCATCAAAATGGGAGTATTGTAAAGTTATAATTGATAACTATTTACGACTTACTTAAATAAGTCTTATTTATTATAGAAGATTGTACTTTATTCATATTGTAACTATTATTGAATCCCTATATGTAAGTGTCGTTTTTATAATGAAACTAGTGTGAGCACGTGCAATGCACGTGTTGTATAGTTTAATTGGGTATTTAATAGTGTGGAGTGATTTGAATGCATTTTTTTTTAATATAAGTAGGGTATTGTTTGTATAATTGTATGAA